>JADGIL010006880.1:8146-23294 GCA_020352625.1 Cactoblastis cactorum | reverse complement strand
GAGGTAGATTTCTTCATCTAAGCGATTTGGACTAACTTAAACTTACCTCACAATTAAGCCTAACTTATCTATACTTATGAGTTATTTAAGAAAACCATTGCTATGTCTGTACATGGGAGATATTTAAGAAAACCATATATAGGGGTTCTTTATAGGACCTATAGAAGCCAAAACGATATTTTTAGAATTTTTGTCTGTCTCTATGTATGTTTGCACGCGCATCACACATAAACTACCGAAAACATCTGGAGGAAATTTGGCACAGCGATGGACTATTAATCTAGAATAAAAGGTAGGCTACGTTTTATCCCGAAAAAATGTACGGTTCCCGAGGTATATTCATAATTTATTGTAACCGAGCAATAATGTATTACGATCTACGCGGACGAATTCGCGTTCATTTGCTAGTCCGAAAACGTACCTTACGCTGCCACAGCTAGTAAACTAGAAAAATCTATGAACTTTAATTTACTATATGGTTATTGTTAACAAAAAGAAAAGATACGTTCATAGAAACAATGCAACTACATTCAATAAGTGTTCTTCCGAATACAACATCTGAACTCGTCTTAAAAACAATAAATTCATTAAACGTATTAAAATTAATTAAATTAAATTATTCAAGAATTTCAATCACATATCAATATTTGATATCGTCGCCAAAACGTAAGCAAATCTAAGTGAAGCGACGCCACGCCCAGCGTTAGAAGCGGGCCAATCACGGGCCGCGGGGCGGAGCGCCTCTGAAATCTAAGCTCCGAGCCTCCGTTACAAATGCTACACTTCCTCTAATCTCTACACGACTCGAGTTAGTTACTTGTATTTACAATTAATAATCTAGTATCTATTTTTACAGTCCACAAGTAACCTATAACAGTGCCACTCCAGCTCGACCGGACCGGTCTATCGGCTAACAATCGCTATGCATAATAACCCAGGTTTAATGTCACTCGAGGTAGCAACCGCTTATTTGAGGGCATTAATACTTAAAAGCCATTTTTCAGTACGTCCTCTGCGCCGTCAACGTAAGTGCAACCAACAATTAACTGGTGAACGCGAGGATGCGACGCGAGCCACCTGTCAAGTGGCCGTTTCATCAAATCATTTCTTTATTGCGCAGCCTCCGCCAGACCTGCTCTTTTTTGTTTGCAGAGTTTTAAAAAAAGAACGTTGTTGACGAACCGTCGGGTAGGTCGGGGCGCGCGAGTTGCCTTCAGTCAGGTGCCAAGCGCCGAACGCGCCGCACTACCTACGGTGAGCCATTACCCGTAGAGCCTTCGACACGCGCGGTAAAACAATCGTAGCTCACCGAATCAACTTTTAGGTACAATCAAATATGATATCATAAATACATGGATTGAGAACTAATTTATCAAAGTATAACATCTATTTGAGTGCGTGAGTGAGGAGTTCCGAAAATTTTCCGCCCAAGGTAAGCCATGCCAATATTTGGTACAAATATTATTTTTTTTAAATGACTCAGATTTTCCTATATTGAAATAACTAAAATATTTTTTGGTTTATGTGTATATTGTATGATTCACTGCTATTTCATCTACATAAGCATGTATTTGTTATAGTTAGCTAGTAAAATAAAATTTTAATGTTTATAATTATTTTTATGCAATTTCTTTTTCTATTTTATCTTTCTTTGATTGATGTTTAATTTAATTCATTTTAGAATGTTGGCATGTAAATACTTAGGTACATTATTCTATAAGTGTTGTATGCAATCTTTTTTAGGATGTCAGGATTGAATCTAATGTCAGAAATAAGAATGATAACATTAAGTATATTGTATTTTATTGTTCTGACGTCTGTGATCGCGTCTAATAAAATAAATAAATAAATGAGCCTATCTATTTAGCTAAATGGACGGAAATCTTAAATCGAGTGCTAAAATGGCATTAATCATCCAACGGCGATCTAGGTGTCGGAGACATAGTTTTTCTAAATAATTAATCTGCCCATTTCCCAATTCCAATTCCCGTATCGAGTTACTTGTTACACAAATTACCTGTAACACAAAATTACCTACATCTTTAAGAATAAAAATTCGCTGAGAGGATAGTAACAGATAAGTTCTCTTTTTGGATCTCGAGTTATTTGCTATCTTAAAAATATAAAGATTAACCCGGAAGTAAGATTTTTAGAGTACTTTCAGGTAAAAAAGTAAAATCATTGTATAAAAATTTGCTTTATTAGGTACTAGTTTTTGCCTGCGGCTTCACTCGCGTCAAATTTGAGGGATAGAAAAAGCCAAAAAGCAGCCTATGCCAATATCCAGCCTTTCAACTATCTCCACATCCCTCCACAAGAGCCCACTTCGTTGGGCGTTAATTATAAAAGAACAAAGTAATAAAAACATTACCTCTTTATAAAGTGGTGTATAATTTAAAATCTATAAGTAATATCTTTTATAGCATTTATTTGATTCATATATTGTTCAGTACAAATTTACTCTATACCCGCGACTTCGTCCGCGTAGATTATTGCTCGGTTAGGTACAATAAATTATATCCCTCGGGAACCGTACATTTTTTCGGCATAAAAAGTAGCCTATATTTTATTCTAAGTCATTGTTCATACTGCCAAATTTCATTAGGTACAAACATAGTTTAGTTACAATTTTATTATATATGTATATAGATAAAATGGCGAATTTAACATAGTACGTATTTAATTAGATAAGAAGGTTTACTAAACAGAAGAAAAGCCTTAAGAGCAGCGATATATTATTAGTAAGTAATATTTTTAAAAAATTGCACATTTTACAAATAGCTCAGTGTAATAACGAATTTAATAATCTTTAAAAACTATCTTAGACCAACGGATAATCGCTTCAATATTTGTAGAAAATGTTTCATTTTTACTCACTTGTGTTGACAAAATAAAAAAGGTTTAATAAGTAATTAAGTACGGATTTATTCAGAACAAAGAAAAGAAAATCAATACTTAAAGGATAAAAATTATGGAGAAAAAAACACTAACTCAGGGTACGAAACCCGTTCCCTTAGCATTAGCCATTTTTTATGTAAGAGAGAGGCAAACGAGCAAGCGGGTCACGTGATGTTAAGTGATCACCGCCGCTCATAGAAACCTGCAACACTACGTGTTAACATAATATTCTATCCAAATTTTAAGTTTATAGCTTTACGGTTTGGGCTAGGCGCTGATGAGTCAATTACCCTTTCTATACATATAGATTAGCTTTTGCACGCGGCTTAGCTCGCGTCAAATTCGGTAGTAAGAGTATAAAATAAGATACAAAGTAACCTATGTCCCTCATCAGCCTTCATCTATCTTCACATCTAAAATTACATTACTACGTTGCTTCGTTTTGACGTGAAAGACACACATTCACATTTATAATAATATAAGACTAAGTATGGATGTACGATAGGAAAGAGTATTTGTTATCTTTAAGTATTTTTTGAGATGATTTAAGTATTTATTTGTATTTTTACTGATAAGAAAAACAAAAGTCCGCCGGCATAGTAAACTACCGCAAATAAAAATTTTGACCGACGATTAAAGCTGCATTGTAAGTAAGTAGGTGAAAAAATACAGCTAGGTTTTTGTACTAAATGTTGAGCCAATTACATAAATAGTTGATTTTACCAACAAACTATATATTGATAATATCACTATAATTATTTTTAAGTTTTTAATACCTACTTACATTGTTTTGTTTTAGTCGTCACTATTAGGAGGTATGATTTCGGAGAAAACCCATAAAATAATTAAGACTAAAAATAGTGAGCTTTTTAAACTTAGTATATAAGAAAATACGTTAGGTTGAAGAATGGATCTTTTTATACAACATTTAAAAATTATCTAAAAATTTTTTTTTTATGTACTACTAAATAAAATTAAGTACATGTATCTTTGAAATAAATAAGTATTCTTGCTTACGTAATTTGTATATATGTAATTGATGTAAACTCTACATTGCAAAATCAAATGTACTTACTTAAGTACATTTGATTTTGCACATAATAAACATGTGTACTTACACATGTTTATTATTTTTTTACTTGATATTTGTTGATCTGAATAATTATAAAATTGAATCGTGAAATAAATTTGACATCATTGAAGCATTTTCCCAGTATTTTCTGCGTTGTCGCGTCAGAGTCTAAACTAGACGTCTACACCCTAAACTAGGTCATTTAATGAGAAACGGAATCAGCCTCAAAATCAACTGTTTTTTTTTTTTTGTATTGGAGAATGCACGCTAGGGATAATCGCAAGTAACTATGTTCATGTATCATCACATCTTACTCGCTCTGCTACTGAGTATCAGTTATCGGAAGCACTTCCATTGTTTCATAGATGAGTTTTAACATTCTCTCAGCATAGCTCCAGCTCCATAGTACATTCCTGTTAGAAAACCAACCTAAACTGGAACCAATCCTATGTTTAGCCAAACGCTAAATTACATTCAGCTTTGGCGTCTGAACGTCATTTAGCGTTTGTCTAAACATAAGATTGGTTCCGGTTTAGGTTGGTTTTCTAAACCTTGCAGAGAAAAAGATCAATTATTTTTTGAGATATTCGAGTGATTCAAGCCTGCAGTACTCTAAACAGATAGAAATGCTTCCCAATGGGATTCGAACCTACACCTTCTTACAAGGATCGATTTGATCACTAAACCAAAGAGGCAGGCATAAGGAAAAGTATTGTATTGCATACCCAGACATTAATTGTCACCTAGACATGAATGTGACTTTCATGGAGGATATAATCTTGGAGTTCTTAAGCAAATAAAATATCACACTTGGAACATGTGTTGCAATACAAACAACACTTCGTTTTTAAGTTCCCAAAACAGTTGTGATCACAAACCATAGAATATACTTCTTCAAGTTTCAGTGAATATTTAAACGAAATACCTACCTCAACACAAATAAAACCGATTGTCTTTTATTATCGGTGATAATAAAGTAAAAGCTCCTTATAAGAAAACATGGTTTTTAGAGACATAAATGCGTTTGGCTTCAATCCAGCCTGCGATGATGAAATGTAAATGGGAGGCACGCAGACATCAGTAACGGTGGTTCACTGTTGCATTTTAATTCCTGATATTGAACGTCTAATAATTTGAATTGTGTCTAATTTGAATTGACTCTCTTTTATGTTTAAGTAACTTTATTCTCATAACGTTAATGTTCTATTATTATTTTTTATTAATTATATCTGCTTTCATTCTTTGTTTTATAATATTATTATTTATTTTCTGGGCTCAAAATTTCAGGATATGGGCATTTGCGATGAGTTAAGTCAGTCACTTTACAGATTTAACATTTTAGTAGTGTATAGTATGATAACTATGTTTATGAGGGAAACTATACTTAGCAGAAGCTTACAGAAACAGCAAAATTAATTTATTTGATATATACGTCAAAACTATATTTAAGCACCAAATAGGGTCTCTCCACTAATAAGCTTTCTACTGGTGCGATTATGCTTACAAGCATAAAACATGATAGATATTGACAAAATATTTAATTTTTTAAACGAAGTTATTATGAATAACATACATTCAGTATATATTTAACTTCCATTTCAGTATATCGTGATAGTTTTATAATCCCTTGTCACCAACAACATTCCTTGCGTTGACACATTTTCCCCGCGACACTTGTTCGTTCCCATAGTGCGATGGAAAAAACTTGGTGGCAATTGAATTGTAATTGCCGCTCGCAACGTAATGAACACTTCTTTTATTGATATAAGAAATTGCTAACATATGTACATTGTACAACCCTTGTACGAAAAAATGAGGGTGTAGAACAATACCTAACTAGTATCTTGTGACGATGGAAGTAAGGAAGCCTTGTGACATAATTTTTGTATTAATTTTGGCATAACAACCTCACATTCGCTGTTAATTGGCGGAAAATAATAAAAAATACATTTCTGCAGTCCATGATAAGTACGTGCATTCAGCTAACACACTTTACGAGCAGAACCAAATGGGCATTTGTCATAGGATAATTTAAAAAGTACAGAGTGCAAGTCTGAATACAATGTTTTCTCTATGAAAATGAAAAAAGGTGGTTATATAACGATATCTGTTTAAGGAATAATAGTTACGCCAAAGCTGTTAATTCTTTATTTACGTTAAACCTCGTGAGTTTACTTGTTAGCCAATTAGCGGTACTTAGTAGTTTCAATCAAATTGCTTTATCAAATTATTCTATTTTACATGTGAAATAAAAATAAATTCGCCTGAATTGCTGATGAGATTAATGTGTCAGTGTAATGCTCGCCATTAGCTCGTATCGTCCCCATAGATCTGGATATCATAATTAGTAAATTTAGACAATCATTCCTGCACTCATTATTTATGATTTACTCTGACAATCAGAGGGAATTAATAAGGGATTACTTGGACTACGAATATAGCTTTAATGGCCTTTTATATGGATTAGATTTTGAAAGTAGCAAGTTTGTAAATATCTAATGTGTTTTAGCGTAATGAAGATTGTTTTACTCGACATGTGAATTATTAATGCGCATACGCAGAGCGGGCGGGCGGGCAGCGGCGACCACTTCCATTATTCTGATTCTTCATTTGCTTGATTGAGGTTTTAATGCGATGCGCTGTCAACACTAGTGGCCGGATTAATCAGAGCGAGCGGTGTCAACAAATAGCGGCCGATAATGACAACGGTCACGTCAAACACAATGTTATCACTATACAAATATGAAATACACGTCTATAGAAATATTTTGTTAACTTGACTAATAGATTAAACTGCCCTTTACAAAAAAAATACATTTTTTCGATTTACTCAATTAGGTTGTGTAATTTAGTAATAAGTATTTGGAGGGGATCTTTTGTGTAAAGTTTACTACTTTAGGTATTTTATTGATAATAAGTATATTTTAACCCCCTTTTTCGAGTAATGTTTAAACCTTTTGATAGGATATGATAAAACAAGGTCTGGATCAAAGTCATTATTTCTAATGCCCTTGGTCTCAATAAATGATGTATGTTTCATATAATAAATTGAAAATGATTAGCACTGCAATTATTTGGCCAGGAGGACTAATTTTTGCTTCTCCAAAACACGAAGTTTTATGGAAGATGTTTGTGGCAGGATGTCGAGACACGTGCTCATGTCCCGGCTGGCGGAGCAGTTCCAGACGTCATCGTCTGCGCCCGCGCACCGTTTCCCATCTCCCGTACGCAGCGTCTCCCCCCACTCACCGTCTCCAAAGTCACCTCCCCACTCACCAGATTCCCTGGCCAGACACCGCCTAGATATGCTGCAGCTTGGAGACATTGAAATTGCTGGCCACGCCCTCAAACAATATGGTGAGATAATTATACTTTTACTTAATAAGGTGATGAAAGTCTGAATACCACTTGGAATACTTTTAAACTTTAATATTCATACGTCGTTTGAAGTCCTATATAGTTTTACCACTTTACAGACTGATCTGAATGTCTTTAATCCCAAAAAAGAGCAATCAGATTGGACTTGTTTTTTATGTGTGGTGTGTGTCTGATTAAATATTTCGAAAGGATTTCTTAAGGCCATCTCTGAAGTGAAGTCATGTCAAACATATATTTTAATGTATCGTTCCGTAATATATGAACACGGATATTTTTACTCAGAACTAGGAGCCCTAATGTACTGCAGCGGTCTGGGGGCGCTGTATGGTGGGGCCGGAGTCTGGCCTCTGCTGCTGCCGCGTACCTCGCAGCCCTTCGCTCGTCCACCCTTCGATTTATCAAGACAAACTCCACCAAGAGATGGTATGTACTATTATATTTATAATCGGTCTAAAAATATCTAGAAACGTCAATATTTAAATCCAGAACTTATTTAAACGTGTAAAATGTAGTCAGTACAAAACGAAAAAAACAAAATAAGTCTTGTATGTAGCTGAACGAGTCGAACGGTGTTGTACACCTTTTTTTTTCATTTCAATAAATGCCTATTTTTAATTCCCCTTCTTTCATTTTATAATAATTTCGAATTAGCATTAAACACTATGACTCAAATTCCAACATAACAAAAAACTTTTTGGATAACACATGGAAAGCAACGAAAACTTACCATGTAATTAAGTAGATATATTGGATGTCTTCAGAAATTCTACATTATGTAAATAACTGTTTCCGTTTTGCAATACTTGGTTTCGCCTCGTCCTCCTTACGTCGTTGTTTCTTTAGAGTAGCCCTCATTAGAATTGTTATCAATGTATGTTCCGATTAATACTCGGTGTTGTGCCCATGACATAGACTAACGAGAGACAGAAGAATTACTCACGATATTTATGTATTTTATCATATGAAAAGTCTTTAAAAATTGAGATCAGATTGATTATATTAGTAATAAAAGTGCCCCATTCAAAATTCAAATGGAAACCAAAGTCAGACTTAATAAAATATTTTTGAGAAATAACTGCTTTACATACTGCTTCATTGTTGATTTAAAATAAATAAATTCAAGCAGTTTTATGATTTGACTGTTCATTTAAAAAATTCTACTAATTGTAACCTAACTAACATTAGTTCACATAAATTTAATTCAAACACAGCGTTTGAAATCGAATTATTTTCTGTACCCCCTTTATTTTGCATTGCCGATAAAGCAGCCGTTTATAAGTCGTTTACCTCTTGAAAGTCGACTGGTGTGTTCCTACAATCAAAAGAGCCTTACAAACGCATTGTCACTGTTTTCAAATTCGTTACGTATTCAAATTACCCCTTATCCATTTCATGTTGTTAAACTTGGTGATAATAGAAAAGGTGAAGCGCCATATTTAGCCAAGTCCTTGATTTGGTTAAAATTCTAGTCCGTGTAACTGTTTAATGCATTGCGAGAGTGATCGATTGATTTACTCGCCTTTTCTAAGGTTATGAAAGAATCGGTATACGTAAAATATGTCCAGGCATTTTTTCAGTGTTGTTCTTGCGGGCCAAAATTGCTATGTTATACGGCAATTACGTATCTGAGGTATTAAAAATAGGGCATACGCAAGCAATTGCATTACTGTATCAAAATGTACGGCAATTCCACGAAGTTAAAAAAAGTATTGTGTATTTCGAAATGAATCTTAAAGGTATCAAGGCAACGGTTATAAATTTCAAGTGATATGATCAATAAAATGAACTGACAAATACTGGAGGAGTATTTTTTCCTGCACATATACAAAAGTTTGACATTTTGTACAATACAGTAATATTTCCTAGATGTTTATGAAAATCCGACAATTTTAGAATAACAATACGTAGAATTACAATACGAAACTCAAATTTTGTCCCGAACAACATTATAAGTATCTAATTTTCAAACTATCACATAATTTTTCATACAGAATATACTTATAGGTGTATAAAATACTTTTATCTTTCCGACTGTCATATTTTTCTACATTATTATTAATCCATGCAATACAACTAAGTATTATCGTAAATAGTCGCCGATCTGTGTACATAATAATGGAAGCATAATAATATTCTTATTATAATTACACATCAACTGACGTAACTGTCGCCGGTACACCTGTACAGATTTCATAAGTCATTTCGCAGACAAGACGACCCCTTTGACTTTATAAATTTAATGGCGTGAAGAACGGTCGCGGTCGTATGTCTAGTATGTCCTTATTTATTTGCATTTGTTTGCAGACGACGAAGAGGAGCTGCCTCTGAATCTTTCAACGAAAAATAGACAGATCTGGTCTCCGGGGAGTGTGTGCGAGCAGGAACGAGACGCGGACAGCTCGTCACCGCCGCCGCGCTGGTTGATGGACGGCCAGCTAGAGGAAGACTCCCCACTAGAACTCGTCAAGCGGTGCCGCAGCAGCCCGGACGCCGATGACTGCGACTCCAACACAGAGCCTCGCCGGTGCCCGTCAGCGCCAGCTAATCCAACGTATCCGCTCCCACCTCCTGCATCCGGAGATCTGAACTTCTCTATGCTGCTCAAGAATGAAAATAGGAATGAAAAAACATTCCAGGTATCTTAATAAATATTTCATGAATAACCTGCAAACCTAATTATAACGTGAGCACTGACCACGAATCATCGTTTGGAAAAAAATTATAAATGCTATGCTAGGACCGCAGCGGCGACCGACGACATCCTTTGCGCCGGGATAACTGTACTGTTTCCGTTCGAAAATAGCAAACCAGTATCTGGTTTAGTCTCTTTAACAAATCAAATAACAAAAACTGCCCCTGTCTTAATAAGTACTCGCGTATCGGACGAGTCGCAGCACGCCGGTCGCGCGACTCTGACGCAGCCTCTTGTTCGTATATCCCATCTCGCTCTTCTTCTCACCATTTATGTACATACTTTTATTTTTTTCTACACTGCTATTATAAAAAATCCGCATTGGTTTTAATAAAAATTCTGAGTTTTAATATCGCAGTGTACTCCGGTTTATAATTGGACGAATAATTATTAACCTTGTGTTACACGGTGAAAAAGTACTGTGAAACTTGGTATTTTCACACTTAAGCAACAAACTGAACAAGACGCTCGAGGTATCCACCCAGTTTGATAAATTACCTGCTAATTTTTATTACATATTAGCTAATGCCCGCGACTTCGTCCGACCAATGGATACTATAATATCTTGTCAGCCCCTTGTTCTATTACAATAAATTATATCACTCGGGAACCGTTCATTTTTCCGGGATAAAAATGAACGGTTAATCTAGGTCATAGTCCATCGCTGTGCCAAATTTTATCCAGATCTATTCGGTAGTTTTTGTGTAATGCGCATACTGACAGACAAAAATTCTAAAAACAATCGTTTTGGCTTCTATATAAAGAGCCTCTATATATATTTTTCTTAAATATCTCCTATGTACAGACATAGCTCAGTTACAATTTTATTTTATGTATAGATATCACGTGTTCTTCTATATTCGCAGATATAAGAAAAAAATAATGATAATAACTTCTACTATGTGGCTGAGCCATAGTAGGAATTTTGGCTTTTGTTTTTCTAATTTTTTCAAATAAAATAACTACTTAATCTTATACTTTGAATAATTCTGACTAGTTGCATTAATTAGCACATTGAAACTAAAAGGAGAATATTCGTATCAATCAAAATAAAATTTTTATATATTTTTTTTTCAACTTCAAAACATCTTTAAAATTTAATATACTTATTTAAAACATAAATACGCAAAGCCTTTATTTTCTGATTATAATGTAGCTTGAAGTTAGATTTATTTAAATAATTGTAGTAAGATTATTTTTATTCAAAAGTTATAAATAAAATAGGAAGTAGTTACGTAGAAAAACGATTTTCACTAAGTTAGTTAAGTATTAGTTATTTTTTTCCAATATATAAAATATATAGCCTTATAACTTATAGTAGGTAATAAGAGAATAAAAAGTAGAAAGCTGACAAACTACCCAGTCAAGCAGTCGTTTTTAACCGGCTATTCATAAAAAATCACCTCCCTAAGCAATAAGTAAGCCGATAACCATATGTGGACAGTCATACCCTAGCACCTGTGTTGTTTATAAGAGGTGCATCAACGGTATAAAAAGACGACCAAAAAAGTTTGTGTTTTTGTGAGGCGCGAGGCGAGGCAGCTGCGCGGCCAACTGTCACACGGGGCCGCTACGCGGATTCGCCGCAGATTATCATACGCATACTTGACGACTAACTGCCCGGCTAATAGCCCGCTGCCCGCCGCCTGCGCACGCCGCACGACACACGCCTCTACACACTTGACAGGTTTACCAAGCAAAAGCAACGCAATGTTTACCGTTAAGTTCATAGTCTCCTTAGGAATATATACATTTTGTTGAGATAGTGTGATTAGTATAGGAATCAAGATTCAATTAAAAATCAGTCTTCCGTGAAGATGGATGCTGAAAAGTATCCGAAACGTCGGAGCTCAATAAATAGTTACGCATAGAGAACTTAAAACAGTATAAAAATCCTTTGTGCGTACTAATTAAACCGCGATAAAATCCGTTAAATTTGTTTCATTTCAATTCAATTAAAAACTTTAAAACCCGCAAGGAAACTGGTTTTTGAATAAAAATACGGCATTGAAATCGATCTGTCTGTGGTATCGTTTACCGCAGACAGACACACATACATACACGTCAAACTTATATCACCCCATTTTAGCGTTGGGGGTTAAAACAAAACGAACACGTAGATTAACCATCACTTCCGGGTATTTGGGAGACATTTAAAAAATAGCTCCATTTTTGCTTATAAATGCGAGCTTATGAATGTGAGAGACATATCTTTATGTATAAGACCTAGTGTGGAAAAATACTTACTTATTTAAAAACCATGAGAGCCCGAAATGAATCCGTGTTACTCAACCATAACGCATAAATATTCTGTTACTCAAACATTATACTTATATTTCACAATTTAAAACATCTGAACAAACAAATCTAATATTACACCAGCGTTTGTTCTGCCGAAACTTATTGTTCAGAATGTCTCGTAAGCGGTTAAAATTTTTCAACAAAATTCTTTGACACCTTTTCATCCATGTTCGGTTTAAATCAAGTGAAGGCTATGGATAAATATTTCCGATCGTAATATTCTCTTACATTATTTAACTCTACCCGTGTACGTGGCATTATAACACTACAATATCTCATTATGCTCTTGGCTACATTGTCTATGTATAGCAAATATAATTAAGTAATAACCCGTTGATAGCAGCATATTACTGGACAAAGAAAAATTCAAAGCTTTCGCTCGAAGTCTTGTAGGAAATCAAAGAAAAGTGTGGAAGGGGAATACGCGGCACCCTGTTATTAGTTTATTACTAGCTGTCTCGAAGGTGATGGGTGCTGTCAAGGCGAAGTTTAATTATACTAACAATTGTTTTTCTTTAACGTCGATACAAAATAAATCTGGATCTTCTTGCACGAAAACAAATGTGTCTTATTTACATATATAACAAGACAATAGAAAACAAAAAATAATTCAATTCGATTTCAGAAATGTCTTGAGCATCTTCAAGTCTACAAATAACAGAATGAAATACGTACATGATTAATAAAAAAAATAGAGATCGAACAGTATATATATATCAACCTTATTAATTGATTTTGCACAAAAATAAGAACATAGATTACCTTTCCTTTCCCAGATAAACGTACCAATATACTTAAGTGATTCGATATACTTAATACATTTCAATTTGTTGTGCAGTGCAAGCAGTGTGGCAAATGCTTCAAACGCTCAAGCACGCTGTCCACGCATCTGCTGATTCACTCGGATACCCGCCCCTACCCTTGCCAGTACTGTGGCAAGCGTTTTCACCAGAAGTCCGACATGAAGAAGCACACCTACATCCATACAGGTTTGTCATAACTATCATAGCCACACACCGAATCTAGCAGTGTCAACATTTCATATCACATGACCAAACGTCTACAAGCAGCGCTAGGCATATGTAATGAGTGAAGCGAGCTCACATTATCTCAAAATCAGTACATTTTTGTGGTAAAACTATTATATCTATAGATATACATAGGTTTGGTAGTAATTTTAATACCCCTAGTATGTTTGTCTAGATGTTTTTTTAAATATATATTTCACTTTTACTAAACAACCGGTAATACTTCAAAATCCTTTTTTGCTAGTTAAAATATTAGTATTTTAATATAAGTACATACTATGTAGAATAAATGAGAAGAAAGAAAAATACTTACTATTACATTATCATTTAGTTCTAAGAAACACCTGTATACCGACCCTCATCGTAAAGTTTTAGTACAGATAATAGTGATTTTCTATAGCAATTATTTGCTATTTCAGTAAGTGTGAAAGTTGTAAACTGTTATGACGAGTTACACATAACTTCAGTCTGTGATTATAAGCCTTCAAATAGATTCCAGACATCGTTTTTTAATTATTTATTAAATCGATATGAACCTAGAGAAATAAGTAGATATATGTAATCATGTGAATTATTAACAAGGAATCTACTTAAAATAAGAATTGCATGTCTGTGAGAACAAACCATTAGTGTTTTAACAAAATAACTGCTTCCAGTAAGCTGTACAAAATGAATTAAGCAGGTAAAAAATATAGCAGACATATTTGTCGTGGCTGGAGACATCTCGTCACGTCGCCGCGCGGCTCCGGATGATTTACAGCAACCTTACATGGTGCTGGTCCTCCCGATAAATGCCTCATCATCAATATTCCAAAATGCGGCTCGGCCTGCAATTAGCCGTTCAGCCTTCACAGGCCTCCACGTACCTACCCGCCGATCACGGCGTAAACAAAAACCCCACTTATTAAATCCTGTTCTATATTTAAAATAAAACAATCTTTACTTTTCGTCTTATTTGTCAATCCGTAAGAGGGAACAACCTTTTTGTTGACTGGCATGAAAAAGTAGATTCGATCCTATGTAACATAAGACAGCTTTTTATCGCAATTCGAAAAGCAGAGCTATTTCAATAGGCTCTATTGGAATAACTGTATAAATTTGAAATTAATTTATCAGTAAAAAAGAGAAAGTAGAAATATCTGTAACTTTAATAATAAAGATTCGTATTGAATAAAAATCGATTATCGCAAAAGTTGTACAACCCAACTACAACGACTACGTCGCATATTAAATCAAGCCGGAACAACGCCATTAATAAAACATATCCAATGCTTTGACGAATTACTACTGTCACAGTCCTCCGATTGTACAAGGTTTAATTACTTAACGATGCGACAGATAGATACGTATTATGTTAATTTAAGAATTAGTTAGAAATGAAATACTGCTTCGGCATGATATCAATTTTTGATTTAATTACCCAACGAAATTAGAAACGTTTACTGTTTCCAAACCTTAAAATTGTAATGATTTTATTTTTAACCTATCCATATTAATATTTTCCATGATATGGTACCTACAACAATCGACGATCAATCACTTGAACTTTAATCGTGTCGGAAGTTCAAGAATTATCAATTCAAAACGAAATATGGCGGAAACTCCACCAACGAAAGCCTCGTATAATTTTGAGATATCTTCTATACCTACATCTCTATCATCTTCTATATTACATATATATGTAAGATAGAAGATGATATGTGTATATATATACATACATATATATATACGACCTCCGTGGTGTAACGGTTAATCTACTTGACCAATACTCAGGAGGTC
>JADGIL010006872.1:0-17077 GCA_020352625.1 Cactoblastis cactorum | reverse complement strand
TTTATACTATACATAGACGCGATGTTCTTTAAATAAAAAAATGAAACCTGATATCGAGTTCAGTTCATTAGCTTATTGATTAAAATAATTCGAAGTACATGTACAGTAACTAGCACATTAATCAAATCAAACAAATTGCTTAATCGGCACTTTTTCCACAATATATGGTGGCATTTAAGTACCTCCATATATGTAAATGAGTTTTTACCACATTAAAAATGTTGTTTGAATGATCTGAGGTTGATATTATTTTTCCTGTGCTTTTTTCGAATCCATTTTCTAGTAATATTAATCGATCAATTGTATTTTGAAGCCAGTTTGCTAGAATCAATTGAAAGGCGTTAATTGCTAATGTAAACATTAAAGAAATAACAGATGCGGCTCTGTTTAAAACTGACTTTTATTTAGTGAGCAAGTCAAACATACTCTTACCACATCTAGTCCTGATTATACATACATACTGATTGTACACTTTACAAGAAATCTTCCTCTATTTAAAGAATGGGTTTGAACATAGTAGCAATTTAAATATATGTGTAGGTGATACTTACGAAAAAGCATAAACAGTGGTCATATCTGTATTATCGATATTTTTGGCTAAATTAATGAGAAAACTGAAATAAAGTCACGTGCTGCACGTGGCACACAAGTGCCAATACATCAGTTAAGTCAGGCCTTTAACTGCACGCGATCTTACCTGTAAACAAGCCAATATTGAAAATGGTGAAATTAAATGTATACTTCATTTATAACAGACTTCCACAAAAGTTCTCAATTCGACCAATGCGTACGTTCAAATATAATTCATATTTAAAATTATTGATACATGGCCAAATGTAAGTAAGTAACAGAGGGTTAAAAGAGCCTCCTCGTCATGAATGGTCCAGTATGATTGTGGGATAAATTCCAGACTTGAGTTCTGAATCACGACTAAGTTGAAGAGTTCTCGAGTCAACAGTTTCATTTTAAGTTTCGCAATGTATGACAATATATGGAAATGTATGTAGGTAACAAATATTTAACTTTAACTAGTAAATAATTTAAATGCAAATCTAAAATACTTATTTACAAGGCATGTATAGAATTGAAAACACACATAATTAAACACGTTCTCGCAAGTATTATTGAAGCAACATCCTTCAGCAATAGCGGGTGGGGCAGTATCCTTAAGGAAACGGTAAGCCTGCAACTCTAACTACATGTAGTGATGCAAGGATACAGGCTCCTCCATACTGCGCATGCGCGAAAAAGCCTACAAAAAGGCCACAGCCGCCCGCTCAAAGCCAGTTCGAGCCACGCAAGTGAAGCGATCATAATCCTCTCTTACTAAACAACTAGCGATCAGCGGAAAAGTTTACAAATATAAACAAAGTCGTTTGATTTCATTATCAATCAAATTCGCCGAAGTTTCGGTTTATTTCGAATATTAAAAGTGATTTTATTGACGGACTTATGAAAAACAAATTAGGAGGCGAGTTCGTAGCGAGTGAGAAGTTTAACGGTGACCTGCCGGTGAACGTAGCGACGCAGCGAAACCTGAAGACCACGAAGCGGCGAGAATCCATCACCCCAAAGATTGTGGTGTGCCCGCCAAAGGAGGAAATGACGGAACAGATTTCCGCGCCACGAGGTGGAAGGCTCCTTAAAGCTTTAACCAAAAAATTGACAAAACGTGGAACTGATGCGGATTCCTTAGGCAGCTCGAGCAGCAGTGACAGTGTGTCGAGTGAACGAGGAAGGTCTAACGACCGGTCTTCGTGCTCCGCCAGCGACTCCAGTAGCGATGGCTCAGAGCGTCACCGCCGACACCGCTCGACTATTTCTTTAAGAAGAGTATTCCAAAGCCTGAATCTGTCTTCGCGATCCCAGTCCTCCTCGCCAACAGAACGCTCTCGTCAGCCTAAAAAACAAACTCAGCCGAAACGGATTCTTCGACCACCGGTCACTTACACATATGTCCGCGGCCTGTCCGGCTTACCGACACAGAGGGTACCTCGCCACACAGTCTGTCAGTCCTCACTAGGCCTCAACCGATAATATGCTGAAATTAGCCATCACGTACCTTCGGACTGATCACGGGCGGAGTTTAAGACTGGTTAAGAATTATGACTAATGTAAGAAGCGCTAGAGATATGCTCTCACCATATCAGTAGACAAATTACTGAAACCAGGCTGACTGAGTCGAAGTAACGATGTCTTTAACGAGGACCAAGATTGAGGCGATGGCGGGCGCGCAAGTCTAGTTTAGCACCAAGGGCCCGCCGCCGCATGTTGAGCTGTGAATCGTTTAGTTCTAAAAATATTTAAGGGGAATTTATA
This sequence comes from Cactoblastis cactorum, assembly GCA_020352625.1. Taxonomy (NCBI): domain Eukaryota; kingdom Metazoa; phylum Arthropoda; class Insecta; order Lepidoptera; family Pyralidae; genus Cactoblastis; species Cactoblastis cactorum. The sequence goes on along the minus strand of JADGIL010006872.1, from coordinate 14,758 downwards.
AGACTGTTGTAAACCGATTCGATGTTTGTTCCATAAATCTGTTGACAGTTTAGGAAACACTTTATCTAGATTTAAACTGGGTATTATTCCTTATCAAATTGCACCCTCAACACCAATTTGTTATTATAAATCACTATGTGCATCCATGCATTTTTTAAAATAATGTAGTAGAACAATGTTTGTACTGAATTGATGTATATATTTGGTATGATATAACATACTTACGTACATACTTGAACTTGTTAATTTCAATATCTTTTGTTTTTTATGTAATTCAAGTATAGTGCCTTTCCAAATTCGAAACTAAGTAGTTCTAATTATATGTTTACTATTAAACTAAACGGTGTGTACTAAGTATAATGCTGGGCTGAATGGAATTTAAACCATTTACAATGTGTAATAATACATTTCATAGCATACTCTATCAATGAAAATCTAATCATCTCTTGTCATTTCAAATTTGATAAACCTAGGTGGACTATTTGTCTATGGATAAGTAATTATTAGTATTGTTCAGTATTGCCGTATACCGTAGTTAAACTTAATATTAAATTAGTTAGATATAAGTCATTTTTATTGCGGAGTAATAAACTTTCGTATACAATAAAAAACAGAAATTAAACACATGAATTTTTATTCCAATATTTTTTCTTGTTGCTATTTTTAATTTATACCATGGATAAGTAAGTAAGTAAAATTCACTCACTAGTATATTTCCATTCTTGATGAAGGTAAATTTCAATTTTAGGAATTTTACAAATGCAGTTTAAGGAAGGACCTAACCTCTAAGATCGATATATTTACTATCTTATATGTATTTTCAAGACATTCATATTTTGGTTCGTAATGGATCAAATCAAAAACAACTGGACTGATTTCGACGAAATTTAACACAGATGTAGACTGGACCATTTGCTGTAAGATATATATATTAGTAGTTTTTTTAAATAAATATATAATATAGCAACGAGTACTTAGTCTATAAGGCATATGACTAGTTAAATTGATATCTGTTAAATTAAAAATGCATTTTAAAGCTTTTAAAGCTGCCAATTAAAGCTTCGTGGCTGTATCATTTCTTTTCAGAAAAGTAAAAGATAATCTTCACTCGCTGCGACACAAATTTTACTCGTCTTCTTTTTGTGACCAAATCCAGTAATAATAATATATTTATTAAACTGTACTGGCAATATTCTCAAAGTGTTCAATTTATCCTTTTCGAAAATTTATAGCAAAAACCGCGTCCTAACTCATCAAGTGACTATCAAATCTTGTATACATATATTATTATGTAAAGATACTAAAATTCTGTGAGCATGCTTATCTGGAGTGTCACTGAAAATCTTTGTTTCCGAATATATGATCATGTTACAGAAATATAACATTTAAATAAAAGATATATCATTACTGAACTTTTAAACTTTATTTCACGTACGACCACACTATGGAAGGAACTGCCTGCAGCGGTGTTTCCGGACCAATACGACATCGGAACCTTCAAGAAAAAGGCGTATAAATTCCTCAAAAGCTGGCAACGCTTCTGTCACCCACCGCATATTGCAGGTGTCTATAGGTGGCGGTGATCACATAATATCACGTGACCCGCCTGCTCGTTTGCCTCCCTCTTTCATAAAAAAATGGAACAATAGAAGATACATTTAAAATAAACTGCTCGGAAAATTAGCAATGGAAATATCTACATTAGTTACAGGCTTACAAATCGATGACGATCTATCAAATGTTAATAAAACACAAAAGAATAATCAGTTAATTTAGATTAACCTGCCTTACTTAGGTAAGGCCTTACTTAGGTAAGGCCTTACTTAGGCAGGCAGGCTTAGCCTACGCTACAGATTAACAAAAACGAGAAATATGATCTCAATCTAATTTTAGCGTCACATCATCTTTGAAGACGGTATGCTAAAATTTAGCTCAGGGTTTATCGTCTTTAACTAATACATCAGGAAACGTGATCGATATAGTTATTTGCATATATTAAGTGAGTAAATATATGAGGGATGGGAAACTGAGAATTATAATTGCTATCCTCGTGTCTATCAATAAGCAAGCACTATTCAGCTAAACGTGACTATTGCGTCTACTATTATTAGCTCTGTCTTCCTCATAAAAGAAAAATATATACTATCACACTTAGCCCGCTGAGTTGCCGGGCTGAGTGTGATAATTTTAAGATATAATAAATAATAACCAAATACACTCAGTAAATATAAGAATGAAACCGCTCTATTATCATTAGAATGAAAGTTTCTTTGAAATCGATCCACATAGTTTAAACATATAATTTATCAGTTACCGACCGGGGTTAAAAGTGATTAAATTACTGATATTGCTATTTAAAAAGAAGGAGTTGATGGTAGCTAGTAAAAATGTAGGGTTGTATGTAATCTTTAATGTCACATTATAATACACTGTCCAAAAATTTAAAATATATTTTTTAAAGTGGACCACTTAGAGTGTTAAAGTAAAAGGGATAAAACATGTAGATTTTAAAGGTTGTCACTTAGGAGGACGAAAAAGAGATTACAATCTATTCTCAGACATAATGTGCATTAAGCATGTCTGAGAATAGGTTATTAAAATAATTTCATCAAAATCGGGTGCTGACCCGTTTTCGAAAGAACATGGAAACTAACACTGTGACATACAATTTTAAAGATATAAAGCTATGTTATAGGTATATATTTACATTAAGTACTTGTACGTGTTCCTCTCGTGAAGCAGTCACCTGCAAATCGTACACGGGTACGCCTACGTTAATAAAACACGTGAGAAAATATTCAATTAATATTTACAATTATTTCAATAAACTATTGGTTTACGAATACGAGTAAGAGCTAATAATCTAGAATAAAATATATTTTCAGCTTATTAAATGTAATTGATTATACAGAAGCAACTTCCAGTGCAATTTTTGTGAATTTGACGAATTTAAATTTGATGTCTGTAGCGTGTTGGTTAACATGAATGCCAAGTCAAGGCAATGCAAAGAATGGTCAAGTTATTTGAGGCCAATATCGAAAATTAAATTTTTCTTGAGCTCTACATGTTTATTTGTATTTGTTATTTTAGTATCGCTGAATTAGTAAATTAGTATCTTATGGCACAAGTTGAACTTCATTGGAACTAGATAGCAAACTATATGTTTATCTAATGCAAACCATCATACAACGCCAACGCCATGATAATTATAGAAATACAAAAAGTAGTCGTAAGTAGGCACATAAATCAATATTGAAAAATTAATAGACAGCCAACAGATCAAACAGATCAAAACCATCTATCTCATATTTTTCTGACAGTCACTAAGCACTTAAGCAACTTTCTTGTTAAAAATGCATTTTATTATTTTGTGGTATGGAGCCGCTACTTTGTAGTGGTATGGAACCACTACTTGTAGTGGTGTGAAGCCTGCTGCTTGTTTTGTTAGCCTGCAGCATGAATGGGCCCGCTCGTTCGGAGAAGTATCACACTCCCACAGAAGACGGACTCCTTTATGGTGGCTATCAGCCGCCATGCTCCGTCTGGTGAGTGGGAGAGCCGGAGGCCCAACTTCTCCGTTTTTAGTTTTCAAGGTTTTTTATAGGCCGGCAATGCTTCTGTTACCCCGCAGGTGTTGCATTTGCCTATGGGTGGCGGTGATCACTTAACATCTCGTGACCCGCCTGCTCGTTTGCCTCCCTCTGACATGAAAAAAAAAACATATTTTCTACAATATTATGCAGTTATAAATAATCAATTTAAGAAGTATATTCATGAGACGATTTTCTTAATATATCTGGCCTAAAATTGAACAGACGTTATATCATCCGGCATAGAGACAAATGCATTGACCTGCATGTTAGACAAGGAGAGTGATAGAGTGACTGACCTCGATGCACCTATTGATCTAGAAGGCGCGGAGGCTGGAGCCGGAAATAGGAAGATGAACCTTCGGCTCGATAAATCTATTATTAATTCTATTTAATTACGTATATACACATTGTTGCCTATTTCTTCTGTGTCGGATAGATTGCTATTTTATTAGTTAATTTATTATTTCTACTTACATATTCCTTTCTTTAATCATAATGTTGTGAATTCCTAAGACTGCCTTATATTGTCCCTGAGTCATTAAGCTATATTGCTCATCTGAATCTGGTCTTTCCTAATGTTTGTGCAGCCATCACAACGTTCGAAATATAGTAGACCTGAAATAGAACAAAAACCTATTTCTTTTCGTGAGGTTTTTCGAAAGAGGACTAGGCAATTTAAGGATTTGAGGGATTTAACTAGGAATGGAGATCTATACTAATATTATAAAGCTGAAGAGTTTGTTCTTTAGGTTGAAAACGATAATCTCAGGAACTAAATGGTCCGATTTTTTTAACAATTATTTTACTTTTAGATAGTTCATTTATCGAGGAAGGCTATAGGCTACTTTTTATCCCATAATCGAAAGGTAACAGAGTACGTAATAACGCGTGGCATCGCTAGTAGCAAAACAAAGTCATATCTTTTTACTTCTAAGATATAATTGCAGATATCTCCGAAATTTCATTTGATGAATATGTTACCTAGTTTTTGTCTCTCATAATTTTATCAAACTGCTGTAACAATGGTTATAACATATCTAGACATGCTCGCTTAATCTGCTCCATTATGTAGTACCTATGTAAAGAAATTATATCAAAAAATTTATCTATGTGTTCTTTCCGAAATGCTACTCCTTATGATAAATTCCTTGTATAAGTATACAATCTTTAAATATTTTTTAGTCCGTTAAAGATTTCAAAGAACTGCGTGTGACCTACGACACTGCATCTTAGACGCCGCGTCAGATTTAAAGGTCTATTTGAACTGTATGAAATTTTACTAAATATCAAATCGGCGTCAGTGCTGTTTGATCGAATTCTCAGACGTCTGTGGCAGGTCCTCTACCGCGCTTTTAGGCTCGCTGATCTGAGATTACTTTTTAACAGTGGCATCTCTTGGAGTTTATATAAAAATAAAGAAGATAACATTTTAATTATATGGGTGGCTCTGATCCTATTGATTTAAACGTGAAAGATTATCAATCTTAAGAGAACCAAACTAAGAAATACCGACTCAGCGTCTACAGTTTCACTAACGTTGCGACAATGATCCTTGGTGACTTTTTAGTTCGTTAAAGATTTCAAAGAACTTTTAAAGCGAGTGCAGTAACATTGTGTCTGAGACTGACTGGTATACCTATAATCTTTCAAGCTTAATTCATAGAGCACTGAGCGTTGTAACAGCCACGCTGCCAGATTCTGATAGATTTTTTTTATTAATATAATACGTAATAGACCTCGTCATCAAATTATTATGATTACGACACCAACACGACAATTTACATATTTCTCGTGTACCAGTGGAAACAGAGCTCACTGGCATTTATTTTGACATACTGAACTCACTTACTGATATATTGATCATAAATTATGATAATGTATGCTCAGGTTTCCTCAAAGCTTAGCCTGGAAGGGGCAATGGACTCCCTTGAACCTGCCTGTGATAGTGTGGTATCAAGCAGGCTCAAAAAGTTTTTTTCCCCATCGTTCATTCCTTCCCACCCTTCTGCGCAAGAAAATTAATTGCTTTTTTAATTTTTTTTCGCTTCTGTACTTCGTTCGGTGAGTGAGAGAATCGAAGGCCTGTTACCTCAGAAATGTATCTTGCGTGGGTACTGTCATCAGGGTTACAGTCGTCCATAGGGTAGAGCGACTACCAATTTTCCTCTGCAACTCAAAGGGTAAACCAGAACCAATCCTAGGATAGGTTTATACTAATGCTAGATGGCGTTCAGGATCCACAGCTTGACGTGCCTTCCGAAGCACGGACTCGTCTTTCTTTTCGGGTAATCAAGTAATTTAAGCCTGCAATATCCTAACCAGACTAGAAATAACTTTTTACACAAAGTTACCTCCAGTGATATCCGAACCCACAACCCCAGTATTACAAGGCATACGCCTTGACCACTGTACCACGGAGGCTGTCGATGGATTTCTCTGTTATATTTATTAAATAAAATTACATTCAACCTTTAAACACTTCGCCGGATATAAAAAAAATTCTTCTCTTGTTAGTAATTTCGCAAAAAAAATTAATACTTGATGTTCTACAACAAACTAAACTTACTGACGTCAAAGGTAATGTTTCAAATCTGCACGGACCAGGGCCACACGCACACAAACGTGTATAACCCTCATACACACATCGCAAGGAGTATACCACAAGTAAGCTGAAACCGTACAAGCCTTCATTGAAACGCAACAGAGGGTCCTCCAATCAAGTTTTCCCGCAACAGTATACAAAGTACGAGCCCCCGTCTAGCAACATATTTCAGCGGGTATACAGTTGCCTACGTCACTTGGATCCCATTTTGGGTTAGTAGGTCACGTGAAAGGACTGCAGCTGGGGAGAGGTGAGGGGAGTAATTTTTAAAACTGGCAGCAGTGACGTCATGCTATAGTCGCGCCATCTTCATTACCCCGCCGCGTAAATGATCAATAAATAGGACGATAGATAATATAGAGGTACTAACACTAACTATAAGCCTGGTAAGGCTTTTGTACATCTTTTTATGTTTAATTTGTGTTTTTATGTGTGATTAAATAATAAATAAAAAAAAATCTGGGTCAAATCGCAATCATATCTAATACTCGCGAAGGACGTACTGATGCGAATATTACAGTGGTTAGTTTTACTTAATGCATATTTAAAATAATAAATAAATATAGGGACTAATCATACAGACTGAGTTAGCCCCAAACTAAGTTCGAAACTTGTATTATATTGAAATTTGAAATTATATAACCAGACAAAAGTTAAAATCCGTAGCTTAAAAATCAAATACATTAAACTTGTAATAAATCAAAACTTTAAAAGATATATATGTACAATTCACATAGATATAAATAAATATATTTGAATTCACACAACACCTCCGTGGTGTAACAGTTAACGTACTTGACCGATACTCAGGAGGTCCCGGGTTCGATCCCCGGTCAGTTCATGATGGAAAATGATCTTTTCTGATTGGCCTGGGTCTTGGATGTTTTATTTGTAATATGGGATACTACCTCAACGATACTATATTTTATAATAAATATATATACCTAAGTATATATATTTATTATAAAATATAGTATCGTTGAGGTAGTATCCCATATTACAAATCTCGAACTTAGTTTGGGGCTAACTCAATTTGTGTGATTTGTCCCTACATATTTATTTATTTATAACATATACGTATATAAAGAATCAAACCCAATCATTAATTCCCGGTGTATTCAATACTTTAATTACCCGTTTGCGAACAATATTGCACGATTTCAAAAGCTGAAACGTGCTTGTATTTCTTATTTTTAGACGCCACGTGCTTTAAGACTGCCTCCTACCTTTTTGACGACTTTCGTCGTGTAATGTTTAACGTGCCTGACCAGTCATCAAGAGCTCGGGTTCGAACTCCAATCAGGTCATTATGGAAAATTATCTTGTTCTAATGGGCCTGGGTCTTGGATGTTTAATTAAATACTAGCTTTTTCCCGTCTTCCATGACTTACTACTACTGTCAATATCTAAGTTTGTAAGCGACGTATCAAGATGAAACCAAAGCTGTATTTTAAGTAAGAACTTCTATAATACAACTGTGTAAATCGCATTTATTTCCATTCAGTGGTTTATGACTGATGCGCGTACAAACAAACATAGACACAGACAAACAGACAAAAATTATAAAACAAAGAATTTTGACTCTTATTGACCCTATAAAGACCGGTCATAATGTTTTCTCTTTAATATATACAATACAAACATAGTCTAGTTACAGTTTTGTTATACGAGTATGTATAGATTTTTTAATCTATACATATAACAAAAATTGTAACTGAGCTAATTATAGAAAAAATATATTTTGTGACTGACCCAATATTTATCGCGGACATTGACTGAATCCAATTTTTCATGGAAACTGGAGTGAGGCTTCTCTGACGTTCTTAGAATCCTTGGTATTTATATAACTCAATCATATTTTGACCTTATTACAGGGAAGGTAACTTCAAAAATCAATATTAATGGTTTGAACAATCGCAATCTTCATTATTCAAATTTTGAAGCATTTAAGTACTAAAACTTAAGTACAATACAATGTTTTTTAATCTTTCTACCTAAGCTATAAACAACATTCAGCTAAACGTGACCTTCTTTTGACTTCTGGCTGTTTCTACTCTGTTAGGAGTAAAGTCGTGATACTGTAACTGTATTAATCGATTTCTTAAATTATTTTTGCTAAGTATTTGATTCGGGTAATTCATATACAAACTCTATTTTTATTCGAGACGTGGGAATTATTTCTAGGCATTGGTTATTCCTAGATTTTTGTCCTAAAGATACTAGCCATCTGGCCATTCTGGGTATTCTTATCACACACCAGTAAACTAGAATTCAATTAATCGCTGCTGATCGCTTTAACTGCACGAAAATCAGTAACTTAACTATTTATATGATAAATTTGTGATGCTTATTTATAAAATCTGGCGATCTGGATAACTTTTATGGACACTTGATGTTAAATGCCAGTGTACGTTTAAATTGAATTAAGGTTTTTGTTGCACGTAGCATACTAGTTCTTTTGTTCTTTTGAAGGGTTTAATTAAATACTAAATTAGCTCAAAGAAAAAGATCCCCACAATTCTACAAAAGACAGCTAATAAGACCCCCGTGAAGACCACGACCTCTCCAACATTCAGAAAATAGACGTAATAATCAAATATATCACACAGACTGAGATAAGTCTTCTTACAATATCTAATGTCAAAGACCACAAGTACATAATAGCTAAATTATAGATAACAAAATAATATTATAGGATAGAGAGTTCAATCGTTCCTTGCTTCCGTCTTTGACTTGTTATTAACATTTTTAAATGAAAATATATATGTACATATATGTAAAACAAACAACTGTTTTGAAAATTATAAAAAAATTAAGATGGTTACGTTGCCAATAACAGCCGGGCAGCGGCGAAAATGCACTTTTATTCAATTATTATAATTATTATAATAATATATTGCAATTATTTCTTTTGTTGATAACCTGGTTGCAGAAAGTGCGCCCTTCCGTATGGTAAGAAGTTATGTAGGATTCACTAGGCTCCACATTATACATTACGACAGATTTCGATTGGCGCTGACACTCCGGGTAATAATATCGCGAGAGGTTGGTGTATAAGATGTCTTATGCCTTCATCGGTTATCTGCCTCGACTGATTGGGTTGTAATAGAAGCACTTTATTTTAGGTCTTATCCACTATCCTACTCTACTATCTTTGTTAGAACAATATTACAGAAAATAAAAATATTAATAACGTCCCCTAAATACTTAGACATACAATTTTGATGTCTGGATAAATTGGCGTCTGATTAGTTTACGAAGTAAAATATTAGTATAATACAATAATTTTATTTCTTGTGATTACAATTTGTCTCGAGACGATAACTGATGTAAATACATTTATTAGAATCTTTACCTTATTTAGTTGGGAGTAGGACGTTATTGCTAGGCATATAAAACTGATGTATGTAAGTATGTAGACACTTTAATTTACTTGACAATAAGTTACCAATGGGTTCAATTTATACAAAAATCGATATGTGGAGCTTTCTATGCGAGTTCAGTGTATTTTGTAAAAGTGTATAACACAAATAACCGTATTAAAATTACTATGTTAAATCCGAAACCTTAAATTTTTTACTAGTGACCTAGTACCGGTTTCGCACAGTTTTAAAAACCTTCCTCTTAAATCACCCTATCTATTAAAAATACCGTATCAAAATCCGTTGCGTAGTTTTAAAGGTCTAAGCATAAATAGGGGCAAACATATAAAAACGTCTTTGTTTTAAACTATATAGTATTTCTGTATAGCGTAGCACAAAATTACACTAATTGTGAGATAGTGAGAGTTCCTTCCGCTTTCTCAATAAACGTGTTAAAAAATAAATATGTAGAGACAATTCACACTGATTGAGTTAGCCCCAAAGTAAGTTCGGACTCGTGTTATGGGATACTAACTCAACGATACTATATTTTATAATAAATACATACATAGATAAAAATCCAAGACGCAGACCAATCAGAAAAATTCATTTTCCTTCATAGTTTGACCGGGGATCGAACCTCCTGAGTAGCACTCAGATATTAACATCGAGGTCGTCAAAATTAACATTTAAACGTGTTAAAATTAACATTCACCCGAACATATGAATATTCATACATCTGGTAAGATGAAATATATGATTACCTTAACTCTTTTAATCTATTAGTTAATTTGTATTATTAAAAAAAGATTGTGTATGGTTAACTTCGATCAACAATATTAGATTCACAATTCTGAACAAAATCAAACAAAATATCGTCTATTACTATGATTATTTCCAAAATAGTTTATTAGAAAATAAGTCTCAATGTGTACATGTTGAAACCATGTCAAACTAACGAGACTAGTTGGAGATTGCTCATTTATAAGCGATGAACAGTGTTTTGCCGAGGACACATTTTTTGCGGGATTGTGAGTCTAGTTATTTATCGTACGTAATAAAAAATAAATATTCTAAGGAAAGTTGATGTTATAGTCCATTTACTTATTGTTAGCAACACTTGATCGATGTTTACATGATTCGTAGAGTCGTAGTGGCTCTACGGCGCGTCGTAGCAAGGCTACGGCGTAGATCTACGAAGGCGTCTAGCCGACAATATCCGCTTGAAATTATTATGTTACCAGAGAAACATCTGACGTCAATAATTACGTTTAGCCCTAAATCTTGTTATATTCTTCTATTATTTACACTGCCCACTCTCATTAATCTGCGTAGTATTTTCCCCCAAACAATATTTATTTTGAATGGGTTCGACGAAAAGCATAAAAAAAACTATTCCATAGTGTAATGGTTAAAATTACAGTTGGACTGCTAATCAGGAGGGCCCGGATTCGATCCCCAAAGATCCAGAACAATCAGAAAAAGAACATTTTTCATCTTAATCTGACGGGAATATACATAATATGTATTATGTATATTTATTATAAAATGTAGTATCGTTGAGTATCCCATAACACAAGTTACGAACTCATTTTTGGACTAACTTTATTTTTTGTGATATTTCTCTATATATTTACTTACCAGCTTTTGCCCGCGGCTTCACTCGCGTCAAATTCAAAAAGAGACAAAAATAGCCTATGCCACTCTCCAGCCCTTCAACTATCTCCACATAAAATATCACATTAATCCGTTGCTCCGTTTTGATTTGAAAGACAAACGAAAAAACACAATTTTATATTTATAACATTACTATGGATTATTTAGTTTTATTGATGCTGATTGTGGTGCCGTGTAGTAGGTACATACCTGTAATTATATTAAGCAAAGTATTTTATCAACTATAGTCGCTTTTAGTATTTCAAAAACCGTTTGCTTATGGGATTACATTGTATGTTTATAGACAAGGTTTGCAACCCAGACACTGTGCAAAAAGTCATAAGTGTCTGTTCAAATTGTCTGGCATTTGTCATCAAGTTATCAATAGAATTCTTTTGAAAAAAATCCACATTGAACCGTAGCAAGACAGCTAAGCCACATTATTTTAGTCAAACATACAATAATGAATATTCATATATATATATATATACATATATATATATACATACATACAAATTTTCTTCTGAATGGAAACTTAGGTTGCAAGACTTCTCGTGTTTCCAGTTCCGGCTTCAAACACGCGACGACGTCTCCCCGTTTTCTACAACGAGATCGCCGCCTGTCAGCGGGCCATAATCCGTGACTCGGTGACGGAGTGCTTCAAACGGTATTCCATTTTTAAATTCAGATGAAATTTTGTTATTTTGTGCCAGTTATACACGTGAACAGATTATGTTAATACCAAGGATTTAAAAATGTATTCCATTTATTTTTGATAAAATATAGATAGATACTTGGTTAAAAAATAAATATTCTTGGAATATTTAGAAATAAATATCCATAAACAAAAACTATTCTCATCTATATATATATATATATATATATATATATATATATATATATATATATATAAACTGTATCTCAACTGTTTCTGTACTGTAAAGATATTTTGTATAAAACTATGAACAGGGGGTCCTTTTAGGACCTACAGAATACAAAACTATTTATTTTGTTTGTATGTTTATATGCACAACACGCAACTACTGGATGTTTGATGCGGTTTTCACAGTTGTATTGTAAAAGGTCTATTTTAAATATATCATTGGTTTGTAGCCTATCTTTCTAGGTCTATTATTATTAGTATGTTATCTAGAAAACGAGTTTCACGGGCTGTAACCCGGACCTTTGAGACTTGCATAGAGACATAAGTCCAACATGTAGAAGCCTTGTGAGACGTTTGCTCTAGTGTGGAATGGGGCATGATGCAGAACATGACCGCAAGCACACTATAAACATGTACTTACAGATTATTACTGTAACTCTACCTCTAGCGTACAACATCAAACATCTATTCAAGATCTATCACCAAAAAATGACAAATCGATTACAGAAATCTATTTCGGTTTCGGTCTGTCAGAAATCTATCGAATCTAAAACGGTCAAACCGTTTTGGAGATAAATGGGAACATTCGCACAAACAACTTCTCCTCTAAACGCATATACATACATACCTTCTCTATACCGTCGTGGGTATTATAATACAGTAAGAGTAAAGTTCAAACGTGAAAGCTTTTTTAGTCACGTGTATAAAATAATTTATTATCTTTCTTAAACAAGAACAGAGTGTTGCAGATGTCTATGGGCGGCGGTTTGCCTCCCTCTTTTATAAAAAAATTATAACATAAATCACATTTGAATTTATTGTGTATTTTAAAAGGTATTCGTATTCTATTACTTCGTACATATTTCAATAAAAATTAAATAAAATCATTAACAACCTCTAGTCCCTTTACCGGACACGTGATCCCAAGCCTTCCTAAGGAATTGAATTACAATTTTATAAAAGTTCTTTGAACGAAGTCATATTGCTTTGTAACGAGTCACGTTTCTGGTCACGCAGAGATCCATGCTTTACTTTCAAATAAAAAAATAAAGTGATGTTGTTGTTTCTTTTTTTAAGTTAAGCAGAGTAAACTGTCAAGTCCCAGGTAGTTTTACAAATGCCGCTATGAGATTTAATTGAATAAACCTCTGGTAAATACCGCATTATACTCATTTATTTTTTATATTAAACCTTCAGCAAGAAATTTTCTGCAGTAAGTATCTACAATGCAACAATTTAGAACCTTGAAAATTGCGCTTTAATAAATATATTGGCAAAATAATATTATAATTTTTTTATCTTCAAATACATCTTAAATATATATTCTTAGAGTACATAGAATATTCTCGCAACAAGATTTTTTAATAATTAACTTGTAATTGTAACACAAATTCATAAATCTCCCCAAGTAGGTTAAACCAATATTTCGGGTGTATTGTTTTTTTTATAGAATTGGAATAAATCAGGAATGTTATTCCTAATAAAAATTCTTCCCAAAAAATATTCAAGCGTTTAAAAAAATTCAGTCAATTCAACGACACCATTTATACATATAATAAAACTACAACTGAATTATTTCTGTGCAGATAATATATTAGAGCGTAAACAATATAAAGGTATCAATATAAATCAAAACTATTGCAAATAAAGTTGAATCCTAAAAGGTCTGGCATTAGTTTAATCTTTCTACAACGGTTAGAACCCTATATTTTGACAGAAGTTATATGCAGACGAAGTCGTGGGCATGACAAGTACTTTTAGCATAATAAATGTTTTTCTTTTTTTATCCCAACATTATCACGGTTGCACGGCAGCCGCGACGGCTCGGGGTCTACATTTCTTTTATGTTATAGATTTTATTTTTATACTATATAATACTACTAATAAATACATATTTATAAAGAATAAAAAGTATATTAAAGAAAAAAAATACTTAACGTTTGGGGTAAATTCTTTGCATTTTAAAAATAAATTAGGTACAGATACGAACTATTAAAATATTATTTGGGATTCGTTCATTGACACTCCGGAAACCTTTTTAGTGCTTAGCTATTAAATTACCTACTCTAAATAAAAAACATTTGCAAAAATGCTTAATTTTAAAATTCTATATACTCTTTATACAAAATGCTTGCCCGAGACTTTATCAATTTGCTGTCTAGATATAACATTATAGTTGTAATTGTAATTAAATTGGATTTTCATTATATGCCTGACATATAATGGAAATCCAATTTAATGATGTAAACGAAGTTAATGAGAAATTCTTTATTTAACTGGTAGATTGTTACATATTTTATAGTCATAACATATCCGTTTTTGTCGATAACTGCTCCTTTTCATATTATTTTAAGCAGTAGTAATTAAATAAATAAAATAAATTTGTATATTGACTAATCACACAGATTGAGTTAGCCCCAAATTAAGTTCGAAACTTGTATTATGGGATATTAACTCATCAATACTACATATATTATATAACGAATTCACATATAGATAAACGTCCAAGACCCAGGCTAATCAGAAAAGATCATTTTCCATCATGACCTGACTGGGGATCAAACCCGGAAACTCCTGAGTAGGTCAGCACGTTAACAGCTACACCACGGAGATCGTTAACTAAATATGTAACTGTGTAACTTAACTATAAAGACATCACATA
>JADGIL010006869.1:10005-22433 GCA_020352625.1 Cactoblastis cactorum | reverse complement strand
GTAACGGTTAACGTACTTGATACTCAGGAGGTCCCGGGTTCGATACCCGGTCAGGTCATGATGGAAGATGAGCTTTTTCTGATTGGCCTGGGTCTTGGATGTTTATCTATATGTGTATTTATTATAAAATATAGTGTCGTTGAGTCAGTATCCCATAATACAAGTCTCGAACTTAGTTTGGGGCTAACTCAATTTGTGTGATTTGTCCCTGTATATTTATTTATTTCTGTGGGAGTGTAGCACTTCCCCGGACGAGCCGGCCCATTCATGCTGCAGGCTAATAAAGTAAGCAGCAGGCTCCACACCACTACAAGTAGTAGCTCCATACCGCTACAAAGTAGTGGTTCCATACCACAAATAAATTATATTTCCCGATAGATAATTAAAATAATTGTAATAATTTAATTTAGAGACAACCCTATTAATTAACTTTTGAACCATCCATCAAGTGATTCTAACTAATAATTAAATGATCATTAACGATGTTGAAACAACGTCCATTATTGACCTTTCGAGTTCCGATTTAATATCGATTAACGTATCGAATATAATCGGTGACTTGTTATTTATTGTTGTATCTAAAATACTTAATCATTGGTTATAAATAACTGATAATAGATGGCGTTGCAAGTTGCATTAATTTAATTAGCTCGCGTGATATTTCTTTTAAGTAATACGTTCATAAGAAGTTGTTCAGTTGATTAAGTAAACTGTTAAAACCTTTAAACTAAAATTAAAAATTTATATTTAAGATTCTCAAATGTCGTAAAATATCAGACTTTTTTTTTACATAAAATGAAATGTAAAATAGATTAAACTGTAGTGACAATTTTATATAGGTATTGTTATTTTAATATCTATTTTATTTAAGTACTAGCTAATGCCCGCGACTTCGTCCGCGTTGATTATAGCCCGGTTACAATAAATTATATCCCTCGGGAACCGCACATATTTTCGGAATAAAAAGTAGCCTATCTTTTATTCTAGGTCATAGTTCATCGCTGTGCCAAATTTCATCCAGATCCGTTGGGTAGTTTTTGTGTGATGCGCGTACAAACATACAAACAAATATTCTAAAAACAATCGCTTTTGGCTTCTATAGGCCCTATAAAGAGCCCTATAAAGAGTTTTTTTTCTAAACACCAAATATATAGATATACTTTAGAGATGAAACGCATATTTGTAAGAGAGTAATGAATATGAATGTTGATGGACGGAAGGGGAGAGGCAAACCAAAGAAAAGATGGATAGACTGTGTGAAGAAGGATATGAGGGCAAAGGGTGTGAACGACCTTTTGACGACTGACAGAAGAGTATGGAAGAATAAGACATACTGCGCTGACCCCAAATTATATGGAAGCAGGGCAGGCATATAGATATACTTTCTTCATTTATAATTGTGGGAAAATTTCAATCGTCTCATTATCACGGTTCATGAGATAACACCCTAGTGACTGACGGACAGATAGACTTACGGACGGACAGCAGAGTCTCAGTGTAATATCCACCCTTAAAATCATGTCCAAACAACATCTCCTGACCTCTCAACTCGGCATCGAGCCGTTTAAGTCAACAATACGTGTAATTTCGCTCTTTGCATGAATAGAGCAATCATTTCTGACATAACATATGCTTTCAATGTCGCTCCTTGACCTAGCGTGTTTATAATATAACTAGCCATTGGCCGCGGTTTCGCCTGCGTCAAATTCGGAGGATGGGAGAATAGAAAAGAGACAAAAGTCACTCTCCAACCCTTCTACTAACAACTAACGACATCCGCGGTGTAACGGTTAACGTACTTGATAGATACTCAGGGTTTCATCCCCAGTCAGATCATGATGGAAAATGACCTTTTTATGATTGGCCTGGGTCTTGGATGTTTAATTATATATTTATTTATTATAAAATATGGTATCGTTAAGTACATCCCATAATACAAGTCTCGAACTTAATTTGGGGCTAACTCAATTTGTGTGATTTGTCCCTATATATTATATATCTAATATCAACTATCATCATTAAAAAAAAATCATACTAATATGTTGCTCCGTTTTGACATAAAAGACGGACATAATACGTTCTAATAATTTATAACGATTACATAATATAATTTTATTAAAAAGAAATCTACAATCTTCTTAATTAAAAATAAAACGTAAATGAAAAAATAGAGGTACTTTTTCTCACACCTAAAACATCAAATTTGAGGTAGCCATTTTTATTACATCCCATTCGAGTACGGACATTACCGGTCAATGTCAATTGCTCCGGGCCATCAACCGTTATAGTTATTATTGTGGGCGCAAAATGTGTTATTCGCAAAATGTCTAATAACAATAATGGTCCATATTCATGAATATATCCAACATAATTAGTGTTTTGCACGGTTATACTCACGTTCATTTTTAGTCGGTAACGCCGACGACCGTTTCGACCTATTCAGAAGGCCATCTTCAGGGCGAGTACTAGGAACGTCGCGGCGCGGCTGCTCCTTATGCACTCAATGCACGTACGTGAGTATAACCGTGCAAAGACACTAATTATGTCTTCTCGCGTGACTTTCAATGATATAATATCCAACATAACTTTGTCACCAATAATTTAAATCTATTTTACTTCAATTAATGTATAAATCATCTGTAAATATGTTTTTTGAACGATTATTAAATTGCTATAAAAAGTAATGCAACAAAAGTGATACGATTTTAATTTGATTTCAAATTTATTCTCAAAACTAGCAAGGAGTAATAACAATAGTATAATGAATATTAAACAATATTAAAACTAGATATCAAGAGAGACGAGTATTCTGACAACAAGACTTTTACAATCTGTATGAAAGTAAGAGCACTGAAGATCTGTGATACAGGCTCGTCCTTTAACAGACTTCTGTCTTCTCCAATCCTAAATAATCTGCTATATAAATTATAATTATACGTTGTAAAATGTGTGGATTTTTGGAGAAACAAACATATTTTATTTTACTGGGAAATGGACATTATGCAACTGAGACCTCTGTGCATTATGCGATTTGTCCATTTTGCGCCTAAATAGCAATTAAGTACTGGGTAATTTGGGGATTTTTAGCATGTTTCATGGCTGTAAAGACTCGTTACTTTTACGATTTTAATTGCGTTTGTGCAGTTTAAAAACAGCGGTCAATGTCCTCTCTAAGCGATGAATAATAAAAATTTAGTAAAAAACAAAGTTAAATGCAAACTAAAAGTTTGGTTCAGTTAGTATGTCAGCCATTTTAAATTTAAAAATAACTTTAAATAAATTGCGTTGTATCAAAACTGAAGGTTTAATAATAACTATCTTATCTGTGGCTACGGTCGCGTCTCATAAAGTCCGATCACGGGATCGAATTTTAAAAATCCCGTTTTATTTGATGGTGAGTCAGTTAGCGATCTTTCGTTTCTCATTTAGGATTAAATATATTTTTTCTTAAATTTTCTTTTATTTAGCTAAGTAAAATCAGAAGATTAGCAATTGACCTCATTTCCAATCGCAAATGACAAGATTATTTGTATGTAAATATCTCCTAAGTAACGTGTTTTCGTTACGTGACGGTGTCCATAAATGACAAGTCACGATAGCAAACTTCGTAACAATATCGGAAACCGGATATAATAAGATTATTATAACTTAATAATGAACGCTGACATCTTCATAACAAATATTATGTCTTACAAAAATTGTTAGTATAATTGTATAAACATTATCCACACTTGTCAGTTGAAAAAGATTAGATAAAGGAAATAAGGAGATATGATGAAAACAAAATTTTGTTAGTGTATAGTTGTACGGAGTTAAATGTATGTTTGTTTATTCAAATATCGATCTATTGAAAACAGATTTATTGCTAATTTAGATTATTATGTAGGTATGAGTAGGTACTCTTTCCTTTTACATGTTTAATGAAAACTTATTCGTTTTTTATTTGTAAATGGCACACTATTTATATCGCTGAATTATAATCCAGCGTAATAAAAGTGTGGCTATCCAACTAATATTTGTGTGATTTGTCCCTATATATTTATTTATTACTATTTATTATTAATATAATTTGATGTAAAAATTATACATTAATTTTAGTGCACAAGGAACAGCCGCGCCCCGACGTCTTAGTACTCGCCCTGAAGATGGCCTTCTGAATAGGTCGAAACGGTCGTCGGCGTTACCGACTAAAAATTAACGTGAGTATAGCCGTGCAAAGACACTAGTTATGTCTTCTCGCGTGACTTTCAATGATATAATTAATTTTATGGTACAATTTAAAGAAAATCTATCAAATCATAGTAATATAAATACATTTAGTTTAGCTGTGTTACATCTATATAAATCTTATAAAAATGACATTGTGACTGGATCGAAAAAATCTTGCGAGCCCTTACAAATCTGCGATATATGTATGTATTATACTGGACTTAATATAAGTAAGCGTTCTCGCTTTGAAGAGATTTTTCATCATTTACTTCCCCTGAAATTTATGTAGCCATATCATTTCATTCCGTGATCTATAGACAACTCGTTATTTATAAAATCGAAGATTTCTTTACTAGTTATGACAGTGACGTTTAGCCGAAGGGCATTTGACAATCTAAGACATTGTGAGCTTAAATACTGTTATTTGTATAGTATCTATATTATACAGCGGAAGCTAGATATCGTTTTTTATGTCAGAGGGAGGCAAACGAGCAGGCGGGTCACGAGATGTTAAGTGATCACCGCCGCCCATAGACAATTGCAACACCCGCGGGGCCACAGAATCGTTGCCGGCCTGTAAAAAACCTCCGCCCTCCCCATTTGGCGAGGGCGGAGAAGTTGGGCCCCCGGCTCTCCCACTCACCGGACGGAGCATGACGGCTGGTAACCGACATTCAGGCGTCGGTCTTCTGTGGTAGTGTGGTACTTCCCCGGACGAGACGGCCCATTCGTGCTAAAAAGAAGCCTGTAGCTAGCNNGTAGTGGCTCCATACCACTAAGCATTGTTTGTTTGATTCAAATTAAACCATTAGTTTTTGAGATAAGTGCTCAGAAACTAATGGATTGATTTGAAAAATTCATTCAGCGTATCCACTTATTTTTGCAATTTAGAAAAAAATCGCAATTTTTTCTACTTGCACAAACAAATGCCTACACACTTATACATTATCTATGCAATTGTATGGGAAAGTTATTAACGGTAATAGTTTTAATTAGCAAAACTATAATAATAATTATAATTCTTTTGAATTATAATTAAAATCAACAATTATTTGAGATTTTTCGTATGCTGTGTTAATAAACAACTCAATTGCATAAGAGGAAATGGTTTTTATTCGGTCTGCAAGATTTTTCTCATAATTACGAAAGAATAAAGTAGAAAAAAAACTAATGCGGAGGGTAGCCGCCATTATTTGCTGTTTTGTTTTTCTGTAAAAGCCCCCTTTTTGCTTAAATATCTCTCATGAACAGACANNTACTAGCAGTGGCTCCATACCACCACATACTAACATACAATTCTTTTATTATTACTTATTTCTTGCTATACAACTTCTAAAATGTTAGATAAAATATATTTTATATGCAGCCCAAGTAACATGGGAACAGGGCAGGCAGATGATGATGATTTATTTAAATTTGTCATTGTGGAACATTGGCTACAAAATATGGTGGTGATATACAATAAAAGGCACGCTATGTCCTACCATTAAGGTATACAATGCTTAAAAGGGTTAACATAAATTAAAAACATACATATAAAAAGCTGCTTTTTAGAAGTGGTGGTAAAATTAATTTTAAATAAATTATTGACGTCAATAATTGCGGGAACGAATAAAAATTAACAAATTAACGATTCAAAAGTACTAAATTCTAGTCTATTTGAATAAAAATAATTTGATTTTGACTTTGACTTTTGGTTGTGGTTTTGGTCAAAATAATAAAATATAACAAATTGTAGGTTACTTTTATATTAGTAAAACCTACCTACATTTATTGAGGTTGGTAACAAATTAGAGATTTAATGATGCTTACGTATACTATTTCAACAAACTATCGACCTTTTGAAATACAAGAACATATATGTAGTGGTCTCAGTAATCACTGTTCCTTGCGGCGCAAGCTCACGAGATAACCAAGAAACCTCTGGGATTGCCTCGCTTTGTGCTCTGTATTTGACAAGCCACACCTTAACTCTGCACAAACAAGCTATCCTGTATTTCAGCTTGAGAATTGGCACCACAGAACTTGTAGTTCTAACGAACATCGACAGGTAACCGCTAAGAATAATTATTTATCTATTTAGAATTTGAATGAAGAGTTTATTTTTGAATGCTATAAGTATGACTTGAATAAAAAAAATAATTAAAATAATTCGCTTATGATATCGATAATTATTAGGGTACTATAATAATATTCATATATACAAGAGTAATGATGAAAGTAAGTAATGCATATTTTAACTTTTGTTTTAAATACTAATTTCCATTGCCTAATATTTCATCGAACCTACATTTCTGAATAGTAAAGATGCTAGAGCAAATTCACAGTGAATTTAGACTATTTAATATAACGAAATTTGATCGCTGTTCGAACAAAACTTAAGCATTTCTAACAGAATTATGTAGTCTGTGAATGGGATGAACCTAACAATGCAATGGTAGTGTGTGTGTAGTGGGAAATTGACAGTAAATAAGCTCCCCGAATCCGTGTAGTGAGTTAGCTTCAATACGTTTGAATAGTTATGGTATCGTGGTAGTGATATTCAATCATGAGATAACTAGTTCCATTATATTACATTGTGATCGCTCCGTATCAATATAACTAGGCTGGTAAATCTAATGTAAGTAAATTTAAAAGCATTTTTGTTAATCTCTAAACTACAAGCTTATTTTAGTGCACTTTCTTCCCAAGCAGATTGGATAACGTTCTTAATTCGTCGTCTCTCAAACACCTTGGCGTCTCTCTGCGGACGCGACCGGTATCGGGACTATCGACTTACATTCGTTAAAAAGAACGACACAACTACGCAGTTAAAAAACAGTTTTTAAAATTATATTAAATGGTATATTTATATTTATTTGAAAGTATATATGTAGATATATTTATTTAAAAGCTCTTTCATTCAAAAGCTCAAAGCTTTCATTCTCTTAATAAAGATTTCGCTGATTTTACCGTCGTTTCTAATGTGTCCAATAAAATATTTAGCGAAATATATGTAAGTCCATTTAATGCACAATTCAAGTGGGAAAAGCTGCAACGATAAATCTGATTCCTCCAACATCACAATCAAATAAATGCTATCATGTAAATGGTTCACAAGAAAACAATCTCAACACTCGTACTAAATCACAACTGAGTACAAGGATTTAATTTTCACACAGTGTTGTATTTTATAGAATATCGATATAAAACTTATCGATAAACTATCAACTTTAAAAATATAAATTCGTCTAAATTTAAATATACTATTAATGATTTTTTCTTCTGCCATGTAGTATAAATGTCACATAATGGTTATGGTTGTGAAAACTGTCATGATTTTTTACACATAATTTATTATTATATATTTTTTGCAATACTTAAGTGATAATTTTGTATTAAAGTATAAGCTGTACGAAAACGTTACAGAGCTCTAAAACATACATAGGATCAAAAGTGACATTGTCTATTAATATCGATACTTTAACATCAGTATCGCGACGGCCCTAGTGCTCACAGCACGACCATACTAACGACCGTCCTGACATACATCTCATTGAAAGCGATCCCCATTTCGATAAATTAAATATACTAACCCCCTTATACACATCTAAGACCTAGCCAATCAAGATCACTATCAATTTTCGTTCTTACGTCACCGAAATTGAGTTTATTCTCGCTTGTAACTTCGCCAAGTGGGGTTTCATTCGTTTTTCGGTAATATTGTTAAGGAAATCGTCAGTTAGGGAACTCTATGCGGAGTTAACTCGAAGATTGATAGAAAAAGTAACGTTTATTACATGTGACGAAAGTTAGGAGTTTCCGAGTGGGATACTGCTGTGAGAAGTTTCCAATGTTCGTATTTATTACTTTTGCGTTTTGTTTTGCGGCGAATCTTTTGAAGTTATTCTATGTTATAATGAAATATTGATAAATCGTCTTAAAATTGAATCTTATGACATGAAATTAAAAGAATAATAAACATAATTTCTACGGTTCTTCACTTCACTATCTCTTATAGAAAAACAAATGACTGCCGGAATAAATTTTTCGTCATATTGATTTCACCCACATATAAAAGTCGAGCAGGTAAATATAAGGTGGCTTTATAGTCGAAAGGAAAGGATAATATTTCACCGATATATTTTAACTAATATAATAAATTACTTCGTTAAATATGTAAGCAAAGTCCAAGCTTAGATGTGATAGCTAAGTGTCTATTACTCGTAAATGCAACAATTTGGGAGTAAGGATTTTAGCTTCTCAAAGGATTAATTTATGTAAAAGTTCACTAGTAGCCTAAAATACATAAATAATATCAAATGTACGATACTTTTTATCAAAATATTCTAAGGTTAGCAGGCTAATAGGTTTATTAGGCTCAATAATCGGTCAGCTAATAGGTATTCTAAGGTTGGTACCTATAATTCAACTTTCTGTTAATATAATCAAATAACTTTTCTCGTAATAAATGCACCTAATTCAGCTTTGCAAAGTTGGAAACCACTTTGTTATGCGATTGTAATCACCAAAAGAACACCTAAGTATATATTCATCAATACAAACTTATATACCTAAGTATATATACATCATTTCTTAAGCTGGTTCTGGGGGCGAAAGAAAAACGTAGAATGTACCAGCTGTTACTCTTCCCGCGCAGATTGTAAAAGTCAATACAGGGAAAAATGGAAACAAAAAATTTCATTGGCGATGAGCTAGCAATCTGTCACTATTTCTGAATCACCATTCCACCAATACGCCCACCATTTTGCTAAGCGTAGCCTTCGAGTTTTGGGACTCTAAGCTAACCCGTCTAAAGATATAAATTGATTCGGTATTGGTTCGGTAATTAAATTAAAAGTTTGCAGTAATTCATTGGGACTTTATGTCTGAATTAATAATATTCCCGTTCAAACTTAATTCTTTAAGTCGACTAAGTATTGGAAAATCGCTTAGAATGTTTTTTAGTCGTACTTATAAAGAACCCTTTACTGTAATTTGCATTAAGCTTTTAGTTTAAGTAGTAATAGAAGTCCTTTATCCAGTTACTCTGATTTTAATTAATTAATGTGACGACTTTATTATTAGTTTTTCAGTTCCGTTATAAAGTTGTACAAAAGCATCCGGTCTTTAAAAAAAAAAAATAATTTACTTCATAACCGTTTTCCTCATATTATCAAACATTGAATTTAAGTTTTAATATAACATTTATAGATTTTAACACCTAGGTTTAAGAGATTCAACAAAATAAGCAATAAATATTATACTTATATTAATTTAAACTATGTATATTAAAAAAGTATGAAGCAAAACATGGACTCTAAATTTTTCAAATATCGCCTTATTCTCTACGCCATGACGCGAGAATGATATGATATTATAAATTAAACTTAAAAGCCTTGCTTAAAAGAGGACATAGTGGTGTGGAGCCACTACTAGTAGTGTTATGGAGCTACTACTTGTAGTGGTGTGGAGCCAGCTACAGGCTTCTTTTTAGCCTGTAGCAGGAATAGGCCGGCTTGTCCGGGGAAGTACCACACTCTCACAGAAGACCGACGCCTGAATGGCGGTTATCAGCCGTCATGCTCCGTCCGGTGAGTGGGAGAGCCGGGGGCTCAACTTCTCCGCCCTTCCCAAATGGGGTGGGCGGAGGTTTTTTACAGGCCGGCAACGCTTCTGTGATCCCGCAGGTGTTGTAGTTGTCTATAGGCGGCGGTGATCACTTAACATCTCGTGCTCGTTTGCCTCCCTCTGACATAAATAAAGAGGAAAATTGATTAATATATTCCGGTTGTATCCTCAGTAGTGACGCTTCAGAGCCGGCGGACCGCTGCTACCTAAACTAGGAGATTTGGTTAGGTTACTGGTTTTTATATAAAGCGACTACCGTCTGACCTCTAAAACCCAAGGGGTGAACCAGAACTATTCCTAGGATGTGTTTATGCAAACGTTAGATGGCTATAGTTACTTTAATTCAATATCCAATATTATTTAAATCATTATAGTGTTCCGAAAATTTTCATTCATGATAATTTTTAATATTTATTGTTGCGTCGAGACATCGTCGTTCAAATATAATGTAATTTATGAATTTGTTTTTGATACAAATAATATATTGTCTATTAGACAGAAAAATTTATTTATGATTTTTTTGTTGATACAGATAATATATTGTCTATTAGGCAGAAAAATATTACGCGACGTTATAACAGCAACAATAGTAATCAAAAGGTTTAATATCAATACTGGCGCTGCATGCATCGACGAGAGCCGCCCTTTGTGACGCGTCCAATTAGTGGCTCGAGGGTCCAACCAGCGTATCTTTTGACAATACACTCATATTTCTGTTATTGTTGCTACGATTGTTCACAGTTTCATGGAAAATTGATTTACGTTGTCGTAAAAATAATTATTTCCTTTTATATTTATTACAATAAATTTAACGATTTATTCAATAATCCCTTTATAAATTTCCTTTTTAATGCAAAAAATATTAGGTATATATGATACTAGCTTTTGCCCGTGGCTTCGCTCACGTTAAGTTCGAGGGAGGGGGAGTGTAAGAAGCAAACAGTGACCTATATCACACTCCTGCCCTTCAACTATTTCCACAAAAAAAATCACACAAATCCATTGCTTCGTTTTGATGTGAAAGATAGACGAACTAACAAACACACTTTCCCATTTATAATATTAGTGTGGATGTAATTAAAATACGTTTTAAATACAAAAATAAGCTTTATTTTTATTTACGAACGTAAAAATTTAAGGAATTTAATAATTATTAATATTAATTTGATTTCGTGGTCAATAATCATAATCATCAATAAAATTCATCGCATCACACGTGCCGTAACCAATCAAAAATCCAGCCTATACTTTTCTTTCAAATCATGAAATTTTTGTGTTAAAAATAAAGGTGATTAACCCTGCGTTGACAGACGTATCGACAGGGGACCCAAAATTTGAATTTTTAACCATCGCGGGTCGATGCGACCGCTTAGTACTTAAAAGTCTAATTGAATAAACGTGTTTCGAATCCGGATAATCGGACCTCCCGATCCGATGCATAATCCGCTCCGGTTTTAAATTTCCGAAGGATTTTGCGATTGGAATATTTGTAACAAGCGGTTTTTTGGATGTTTGTGGAATATAAACATTTCTCGTCTATTATGCGATTAATTAAGGATTTCGCTGAGCTGACTATCCAGAACATAGATTATTATTGTACATATCCAGAACTAGTGAATGTATAGTTGTGATTTGAATTTCTGCTTCAGTGTTGCCGCTGACCATATATTGGTTTGCCGAACACAAGGGGGAAAATTGCTGTGTTTCAATAAAAAAATGTGGCACATTATGATTTTTTATATGTATATATAAATTAATATAATTTTAATGCCCGAATGAGTTTCTTTTAAATGAACGGAACAGATGACCTTTTTTTTTTAGAATATATATTGCATGTTTAATGATAACCTTCTTTTTAAGATTGAACGATGGAGAATTTTTTTTTATGGCTATCATGAAACGGTTTCGTTGTTTTATTTGTGGTGTCGCGATTGCCGTATTTTAGCATACGATTATGCTCTCCTGGCCGTATGCCGTATAATTTGGCAACACTAGTCTACTTAATGTTTTGGATAGATAATGTTTTAGGAAGGAAAGTTTTTGTTAATGTGGAAACAAACTAATGTGGAATTTTTATGGACAGTTCAAGGAAAATAGCATTTTTGTTTTGTATACCTATTTATTATGTAGTATATTATTTGATACTGTACATAAACTATGGGTCACTTATTAGGCTACAGCTTCAGAAATATAAAAACCGTATAAAATGTAACTCAGTCGTTTATTTGCTTTGCTTGCACAAACAATACTTCAGAAAGGAAACTGTTAGTTACATATAAATATTTATCACGGAATATGTGTACAGTTCTCGATGGAGTTTGTTTAAAAACTGTAATCCATTTCGGAAAAGCAGAACATATTTCACTAGCACATAACAAACATCGTAAAATTGAGCAATTAACGTGAAAGCCATCCAAAATCCGGTAGGAATTAGCGGCAGTGTACACGGTATTCACAGATATAACACATATGTCTGTATTTTTTATCAAATATTAAAAGAAATAAAATACGTGTGGCACTCGAGGACTGCCGCGGTAAATTATTGCTGCTATTGCATAGCATTTATTCAAAAATAAGAAGATACTATTGTTATACTTTCTCACAACAGC
>JADGIL010006867.1:2202-26042 GCA_020352625.1 Cactoblastis cactorum | reverse complement strand
TTTGATTTTTGATTTTGATTTGATTTTAATCAGTAAAGTATTGTTAAGAAATTAACGGTATTGTTGTTCAGGGGAATAACTTTTTTTTTAGATGAGAAAGGTAAAGTTACAGAATCAAATTATATTAGTCCTCATTATACGATTTCAGAGAAAAAGTCGAAGACATAATTTATACTTATATATTAATATAAGTATAAATTATTTCTTCGAGGTTTTCGATTTATAAATTATTATAATTTAATATATAATTGATGATACTAAATGTAATAATTGAATAAAAAATTGAAAATAATGAAATTAGTTTAAAAAAAATCGAATAATGTAGTCTTCGACTACTCAAATGGGGAAAAAGTATGATCATAATGTATATGTATGTATATAAATAATGTGATGTATTTTATGTATTACTATTATAACCCATAAAAATTTTAGTTAGTCTATACGTGTCATCCCTCTAGCTTGGAAGCAAATATCCTAGAATGCGCCAGCCGTTTCTCTGTCTGCGTAGATTGTAAAAGTCAATCAAAGGAAAGGATTTAATCAGATAAGTTTTGTTAGAGGCGATGGGCTAGCTACGTCTCATTACAAGTGAATCTCCCTTCCATTAATACTTAGCATCATTCAGCTAAGCGAGGTTATCGAGTCTCACGACTCTTAGCAGTCTCCCAAACCTCTTAAGGGATAAATACATCATACTGAATCTATATGGTTAAAATCTTTGAAAAAGAGACACGACAACTCAATATTTTCTTAAATTTATGCGACAGAACAAGAAATACAAAAGAATCGTTATAAATCATTGTGTCGCGTGCTCCATTAATTCCAATGATAGATTTTTTAAAAATCCCACTGCGCTCCAATTTCCAAAGTTCATCTGTTGCCGAAATCCACAGCTCATTTCGATTGTGAATGGCGCTCAGCGGAAATTCAACTCAGTATCTGAATCTATAGGTGTCAAATTTGAATGAGAAATAAATTTCGGTGTGCCGAATTTCAACCTCTTTTGCCGAAGTGGCTCGGGCGAGAGCCCGTTTGGCCCGTGCAACGTATTCAGTTTCTGTAAGTATTTTTATTTCGTCTCACTTTTAGTCCGTTGAAAAGGATTCATACCTATATAATAATATGTTAACAAATATTTTATTAATATATCGTTCGAACTCTTTTTTTTTATGTCAGAGGGAGGCAATTGAGCAGGCGGGTCACAAGATGTTAAGTGATCACCGCCGCCCATAGACAACTGCAACACCCGCGGGGTTACAGAAGCGTTGCCGGCCTATAAAAAACCTCCGCCCTCTCCATTTGGGGAGAGAGGTTATGGAACCTTTTATTTATAAAATCTTTTATAATATAATTTTCATAGTAGTGTTTTCAATAAATAAAATGTCCGGGGAAGTACCACACTCCCGCAAAAGACCGACGCCTGAATGGCGGCTATCAGCCGCCATTCTTGCCGCAGCTCTTGGTCCAAGAGGTCCCGGGAGGTCAAGGACTTTACCACCGTGCCAACGAGGCCGAATCAATCAAAACCCCGATCTAACATCGCCCTTGTATAGCTCGCTAGCCTGCATCGCTGAAATCCTAAAATCTATACGGATGAGGGGAAACCCTCGTCCTAATCTCGGAATTTGTTTGATGGTTTCGCATTGTCAGTTATCGGAAAACGTCCATTGATAATTCTTTTTTTTTTTACACAGCTGCCTAAAAAAGAGTGTGGTTCTTTGTCTTCAACCGCAGCTTTTTAAGGGCTCGTGATTTTTTTTGTAATATTCAGTCTAACATACTAGCTTCTGCCTGCGACGTCGTCTGTGCCTAATTACTATTGTCAATATCTCGTTTTCTAAACGGTGTATCAAGATGAAACCAACGCTGTATATTAAAAATTACTTCTATAATACAAGTGTGGAAACCGCATCAAATTTCGGTCAATACTTTTTACTTGATGCGCGTATGAACATATAGACAGTAAATCTTTAAAAAATCATTTTAGCTTCAATAGGTCCACATTTTTCCCATAATTTCTCCCATGTATAAACAGAGCTCATGTATAGCAGAGATGTATAGATTTTTATGTGCATTTGAAATTTAACAAATCACTTAAATATCATTGAAAGTTACGTGAGATGACATAATTAAAATAAAATAATACGGAATTACTCACGTCAATCTTTAGTCGGTATCGCCGACGACCGTTTCGGCCTATTCAGAAGGCCATCTTACGTAAGTAATTCCGTATTATTTTAATTTAACACTTAATTATATTAAACTGGAAACCTAAATATCTGATAGTTTATCTATAACGTATACCATAAATATATAGTGATTAAGGTATAGCGAAAAATTGCTTCGCTCGTTACATAAAATGTAAGATTATACCTATATACATATGTGATATGTAGTATATGTCGTGATTTAACCTTAATTTCTCGACTTGAGTTACTATTTAGCAAACTTTATAACAAGGATTAAGTATTAATAACATACGTACATATTCTGAACTAGCTGATTTTTATCCTAGCTGCTTTACCTATAATTATCAAGGTTTTAATAAAGATGTTTACTTTTAGAACTGACATCAGGATTATAATTAAGATCAATCGATCGATAACAGATTACTTGACAAGAAAATATAGCCCTGAATTTCATCCCAAAAATTCGTAATTCCAACAAAAAAGAGCAGTATATAGACACAAATATTTTGCATTACAAAGCAGAGGAGGCTATATAAACATGTAAATACAGTATGTTTGTTTGCGCACAAAGCCGTGCATTAGGGTAAAAGTGATTAATTACCTCAACGTCAGACTTATATTAAGTAAACCACACATGTCTCAACGTCTGCAATCTGTATAGAAACGAAGCGTGCTTTTATTCTACTACCTTTTATGACGTCACGTGAGCAATTTAGAGACACGATCACCCAGGTCGCCATCTTACTTTTAATGGAATTTTGCTTACAGCCCAATAAGATAGTACAACTTAATAGACAGTAAATAACTAGCTAAAAGCATCGCTATATTACGGCTTGTGATTTTTTCTCCCTCAAGTCTGTTTTGTAATGTTAATTTAAATTGCTATGTATAAACCGGCACTAAATTGAAGTAATTATTTACAATTGTTTGACGCGGGACGTACAAACACTTTCGTGGTCTAGATAATATAGGTGTGTGACCACAGCTCAGCTCGCATTGTTAATTTTACCTTTGTGCGCGGTGATTGTAGCAAAAAAATCAATACTGAAATGTAGATGTATTTTGACGTAAAAAAAACATGTATATTATATAATATTTTAAACCCTCGTGACTTACTATGACATCTGCACTAACTTATTTGTTTTTTTTTATGTCAGAGGGAGGCAAACGAGTAAGCGGGTCATGAGATGTTAAGTGATCACCGCCGCCTATAGACAACTGTAACACCCGCGGGGTTACAGAAGCGTTGCCGGCCTGTAAAAAACCTCCGCCCCGAAGNNTTAACTGACCTCCGTGGTGTAACGGTAAACGTATCTGACCGCTACTCAGGAGATCCGGGATCTCCGGTCAGATCATGATTGAAAATGACCTATTTCTGATTGGCCTAGGTCTTGGATGCTTATCTATGTGTATTTATTATAAATTATAGTATCTATGAGTTAGTATCTCATAATACAAATCTCGAGCTCACTAACTCAATCTGTGTAATTTGTCCCTATAAAATTATTTATAAATGCTATATAACTACTATAACTTGACCAACTACCTGAGGGTAGACGCAATAAAATAAACACTACCTACTTACGTATAGGTTCTATATCAGAACAACATAACATAGGCACAGACCAAATTCCACGCGGGCGAAGTCGCGAACAAAAGCTAGTCATTTTATATCCCTTCTTGGTTGACATTTCTTTAATAAATGTAATAACAACATGAAAATGTTGGTTGCGATGTTGCAATGGATATCAAGTAGCGAATTAGGGCAGCCCTTACTATTGTAAAATTCGAAACGAACACATTACCGCGTTAAAATCATTTTTTATACATCATTGGTATAAAAAACGGCTAAACACATTGCCAATAAACAATAGAATAACATAAATGTAAAACAATACATAATATAATCAATAAACATATCGACGCGACCCACATGATGGGATACGGTCACCGCAACCTATCATACAGGTTATAAAAAATGCTTTTTAATCGAAAAATTTTATTATTAGGTAATCGTGTAATTAAATGCACATCTCTGTCTAACGTGCGTTAATTTTAAGGTTTTAGGAAGAAACTTAAAAAAAATTAAGTTGGCATCCGATAACACTAGTGTCGATTTACCTTTGAGACTAACTCAGTCTGTGTGATTCGTCTTTAATCGTATATATTTAAAGCACTATTTTTAAACACAATGCGAAAAATCTAATCTCAGGTTTCTAGTAGTAGGGGTAGCAAAATCTTTGTCGAAGAGCGGGGAACCGCTTAAGCCTCTTCCAGGATATCCTACAGTTTGTCACAGAGAAAATCCTATCGTTCAACGAAACATCCAAATACCAACCCTCGCCCGACTGCATTAAGAATCACAATTCTTTAAGCACAATATAAATGTAACTCAGCACTTTCGTTGTAACTTCTACTTCAAGCCGCGGACATAAAGTCTATAATGGCTTGAAAATTTTAATGCAACGCGTTGGATAATACGAAACATGAAGTAAATTGTATCTGGATGGCGAGCTTTAAGCTCTTCATGGAAAGTACGAAAGCCGTCGTGAAAAGCTACTTTGTATATGTATATACTATAGAAAACAAGACCAAACACTAAAAAGGACACGAAAAATATATCTTTTGCTTTAAAAACGGTCAACATTTTCTACGAAGTAAGGAACTTTAAAAAAAATGTATCTCAACTTTTAATGACAGTGGTGCTTTTAAGAGGTCTCGAATTCAATCACGGATCAGGTCATGATAGAAAATTACCTTTGTTGACTTAGGTCTTGTATGAATATTTACATATATATGTATGTAGAGATGATTTATATTAATATATTATTATTTTAAACTTTATTTGCGAGTTAAGTACCGATATATTTATTTATCCATCTATCTATTCTATTCTACTTCAATCCATAACTTATTTTAATAATAAAACAATCGGAGTAGTACTGCAATTCACTTTGCAATTCAGAAAAATTATTTTACTAACAAAACCTCATTTTTAAAATGAATAAAAATACATTACAAAGTAATCAAAGTCAAAATAATATAATGTCAATAGCACTACAAATATCAAAGCATAATTTTGTAGCTTAAGAGCGTTCTATACTTTTATAGCATTAAAATTAAATCAAGATCAAAACATGGCAAGTAAGTCCTGATGCATACATAACTATTTCATTTCATCTTTTTATTATACTTTTAAAAGACTATTGGACTTTGCAGGATTATTATATTTGTGGTACATTTATATTTGTGGTGTCCTTCTGCGTTATTTATAAACCTCTATATTAAAAAACAATCGGTAGCTCAAACAGACGTCTTTATGTAGGCTACATTATGTATTTAAGTCACATCATTAAAATCTTGCCTTCACTTTTAATTATCAACAAATACTGTCTAATTTCGACTTAGTGAATGTCTATTCACTTTAATGAAATAGGTTATATCGCTTCCAACAAAGGACCTAATTATATGAAAATACCCACAGTATGATTATAAATTCCTTTTAAGAACTTTGCGTATAAAAGATTAAAACAGTATTTTCAAGATTAATACGAATGAACCGAAGTAATGTTTTATTTCCAGACTTATTCTCGACGCCCCTGGGATTTAACGGGATCAACTTGGATAATTACTTTCCTAATCAGCGTTCGTACAATTCCGTAATTTATGTACATAAAAAATTCTTAAATAATCCTCAAAAATGTGAAAAAGTCGTCAAGAAAGACAAACGAAAATTGGTTAATAATGAAATCAATAAGAAAAACGTCGATAAAGGTATTCAATTCGACGGAATACCTAATGAACAAATTATGAAAAAATCGCGATGCTTAAAGACAGACAATTTTATGATGGATCATACTGTACAATTTGCGAAAAAAATATTTCCTCTCATTATCCCATCGGAAAATTATGACGATCCCGTGATATTTACCGTGAAAACTAAGAAGACTAAAAATAAACCTCGAGATAATGCTAGTGAAAAATTATTGACTTACAATAAAAAGAAAAATAAGTTTAACGATTCACCTCGCAAACCCAAAGTAACTAATAACAATGAAAATGTCAGTGTTAATGAATCTGTCAGTCAATTATCTCAGAATACTTTAGATGATTTTAATATAAATGAATCATTGACATGTACCATTTCAGGCATTTCAGATAAAAAGTTTATCAAAAAAGATAAATATTGTCGTGAACACAAAAATAAAAGACATATTACAGTATCAAATTCTTTAGAAGCATTAGCCACAGAAACATTGGACGTAAATGAAGGTGCTAGTATTAAAATACATCTTATGAATGAAACCGAGAAAAACATTTTTAGCGAGAGTATTCAAGTTCCTATAATTAATGCAATTAAAGAGTGTATTACAGAATTAAATAAGAACGATAGATTTAATGCACAATTTGAAGAAGTGCAAAGATTTATTACATATAATAATGAAAAATTATGTCATATTGCTGATAAACTAACATGCTTAGAGAAAAAAATTGAAAAACAGACAGACAAAAAAGAGATTGAAGTTATAAAGCCACCTATTTTGCAACTATCTAAATCATCAAAGTTGGAGCAGCTCGGTGAAGATCTCGTGGCATTAAGTGATAATCTGTCTGAAATCGAGTCTACAGAAGCGATAGGAGAAAATAAAAAGTATGCGAGCAAATCCGTAATTGCAACTTTAGATAAAAATAAATGTAAGGATGGTAAGAAAAAACCCAATGGCGGTGGAGAATCATCGAGTCCTTTAAATATCATAACTGAAGTAGCAGATAAACCGGATAGACCCAACCGAATTCCAACGAGATTCTGCTGGACAGATGCTGGGAGAGCGTAAAGTCGTAATTATTTTTAGCAGTATTGTTTTTGAGTAAATAATTATTATCTTGTAGATCTTGTGTTTCGTGTGAAAGTATATATGATTTAGAAAATAAAGTTAATTTTTTAATTTGGTTATGATATTAATATTTTAATTCCTACCATCCATTCTGGCTGGTTTCAGCCACGCAGATCGTAAAAGTAAATCAAGGTAAAAGGGCTTAAAAACAAACAATTAACTAAAGCAACTTCTTACTATAATGTAATATATATTCTGTTTGTAAGCCCCATTATTCAGCTAAGCATGACCTTAAAGTCGCACGACTTTCGGCTCTGTCGCATTAGGTTAATAAAAACGTGATCCCATATTTGTTATAGTTCCTACAACGTTAAAAAGTGTGTCAAGTAATCAAAATACAGCGCAACCTTCACTGTGTCTATTCAAAACATAGTCGTCATGCAACAGAAACTAGTAAAAAGGCACCAGCTCTCAAAAATAATGCCAAGGTCCCGCAATTTCTTTGTAGGATAGCGTGCTTCGCTTCAGTAAATCATACTAAATCGATATTATTATTCCGACTCGGGTCGGAGGAATCCCAGATATGTATCGATTCATCGGATGACTACCTCTCAATTGACGATTCGCTTAAATTGTTCCGAATTACAATAGTTCTGGCTCGTTTTGTTTGCGAATTCGTTTAAGAACTTAACGTTTCTTCGATACCTACTTTGATTTTAGATCGATTGTTAAATAAAATAATAGGTTTTGCATTTACAAGACAACGCTGAATAAACACACAGATAGGAGACCAAAATTAGATATTTTTAGAAAAGTCTGACTTCGAAGTTATATCACATTTTGTACAAGCTTAAACTAATACTAATTAGTCGTATAAAATTTACGTTAAAACAATGTAACCGGACCGCCACGTCCGGCCGCTGCCGGCGTTAGTGTAAACGTTTTTATTTTTGCTTTTCTCTATCAGGCATCACAGCGTATTTTCAAATATTTTTAGAAAACGTAGAAACAATTTTTATAAAAGCATAGGATCACCACTGAAACATGACTCACTTAACAAAAAGAAAACAATTTATAATTGGCTGAGTAATCGCGTAATTTAAAAACATTGACAACTTTTTCTAAAAAGAAACGTGAATTTTTTAAGAAATTATATACTACATCTTATATATTTTCATAACATAACTAGTATTTCAAAACAATAACTATTGCGTCTTAATAAAAACATAAATATTAAAAACGAAATGTTTCTCATGAAGGCTAAAGAAATAAAGAGTTTATAACG
This sequence comes from Cactoblastis cactorum, assembly GCA_020352625.1. NCBI lineage: Eukaryota > Metazoa > Arthropoda > Insecta > Lepidoptera > Pyralidae > Cactoblastis > Cactoblastis cactorum. The sequence continues at coordinate 17,733 of JADGIL010006867.1, read as the reverse complement.
TGAATAAAAAATCATGAAAAGCTATGTAACTAAGGTCAAACTCAATCAAATATTCAGTTTCCAGCTGTTAAGCATTAAGAATGCGAAACTACCTTGAAAAATTGTTATAAATTCTAGAATAGTAATCATAGATCAATATAAAACATATACGTACTCTGAAAGAATATACTGACCATATTAAAGATATTCACCATTTTATAAAATAGAGACAAATCCTCAGGACAAATCCTACAGATTCAGTCCCAAAGTATGTTCGTGACTTGTGTTTTTATCATAAACATGTATTAAATTGTAACTGAGCTATGTCTGTACATAGGAAATATTTAAGAAAAACATATATAGGAGCTCTTTATAAGCCCTTTAGAAACCAAAACGATTATTTTTTGAATTTTTGTGTGTACGCGCATCACACAAAAAGTACCTAACAGATCTTGATGAAATTTGAGATAGTGATGGACTATGACCTAGATTATTATTATGACCGAGGGATATTATTTATTGTAACCGAGCAAGGGGTTTAGTTTACCAATTTGTACATCATTTGACTTTTTGAATTTTTATTAAATCACTCATAAGATGGTCGTTTTTTATGAATCAGGCTGTCAATTTTAAAACAAATTATAAATCACACGAAGTCTTAAGATTTCTTTTCTTTCTTAACTTTTCAGATGTTAAATGAGTTTTTCAATGTACTGGACGTATCAAAACGCATTAAAAATAATAAGATACCTCATAAACAAACGTTGATTTTTTTTTTGACAAAATATTACGTAAATAAGCGGGCATGAGACTGATCCTTTGGGTTTAATTCCTGTTGAAATTGGATATTTTATTTGTTACTACCTACATCAACCTAAAAATGAATAAAAATGACAGCGTCGTTCAAATATTAAACAAAATGCTTAAAAGCTTTCCAGAGAACCGAAACACTGCGTGTAATGAACGACCTTTAAAACAGAAATCAGTGTCCGTTTTTATCATTTTATTTTACCCATGACAAAGAGGAGAATTGAATACAAATAAATAGGATAAAAAAATTATAAGGAATTTATGTCATTATTAATTACAAACTCATTAAAACGCATTTTATATGTTATGAAAATATGTGGTTACATCTTGCTGTATATATTTTGCTGATATATACCTATTGAAGGTATTTTAACTTGATCACGAGCAAGACCTGTATATTATATTTATAATCTGTATGTTCTTTGTTTATCTATTCATCTTGGTGGTCATAAATGATTAATATTTATTACTATCTTCATAAATATTACCTAAAATTTACCGGTATGAAAAGAAATATTTTTTCAAAACAAGACAACTTCAATTTTCAAAACAACACAAATTGTTACTTCATAAAATTAAGACTAAATACGCTTACGGGTCATTACACTTTATATATCGTTGGAAAATCCTTTTTCGTATTACGTACGGAATTTAACGCCCACATTTCACACCTGAGGCTAACACATTAAAAATTTACTTTTATGCGCGCCTCAGACCCCGCTTCGTTTGTTTTTATTTTACACGCAAATTCGTGCGGTTCCATGTTTCCATATCACAAAAACGTTTTTTGACGACTTAATTTGTATACATTAACACTAAAGTGATGATATTTGTAGGAGATTTACTTGATGAAGACCAGGACGTGTCCTCGTATTAAGCTTTAAAAATTACTTCTTATATGAATAGATTTTTTTTACGGCAATGTTAAGATTAGTTTACGAAAGTCTAGAGACAACTAAAACATGAAGTTCTTAAAAAGGGAGTTAAAAACATTTATTCAATGTCGACAACGCGCGTTTCGTTTTGCTGTTGGAGACTTCCATAGGTCAGGCCGGTGACCATTTTCAATCAAATGATCCGAACAACTGTAGGCCAGGTTCGTTGTAAAAAAAAATTATAAGATGTACTGAATTTTGTCAGTGGATTTAAATTATTTATAATAAATATATATATCCGCACATTATATTACTGTGACGAAAGATATTAGAGATGTTTCTAGAATTCCTCTATTCCCGTCTAAATCAAGGTGTTGGAAAGTAGAACCCGCAAGTCACTCCTCAGACATGATTAATACAACCTGATGGAACGACCCGATTCACCCCCACCCAAGGGAGGGGGTTGTAACATCTAATATCCTGCTCAATCATCGGCAGTCTCTTGTTTCCGAGTAATTAATGAATTTTGTTTACTTAAGTAGAATTCTGACATTGTAATTCTATCTGCATTTTATCATGTTTACGAGATTCATCAAAGCTTTATGTGTTTTTAAACATAGTAAATTTTTTGAGTATGTAATAGATCTAAGAATATAGGATCTATGTAATAGATCTATTTAATGTACTTTTTTGTTATGATTTTCCTGGTATACTCAGAAAATATTTAAGTAAAATTTTTTGGCTTCAAAGGATAATTAGAACGTTAAAAAATGTTCATGCGAATAAATAAAAAAAATATATACAAAGTTGTAAAGCCATGCTTGTGAAACTGTTTTAAATGTACTTAATTGAAGCATTAGACAAAAGCGGGAAATATTATATACGGGATGACGTTTTGAATACGAGCCAAGTTTTCTCAATATATTCATTGAGGATACTAAAATCCGTAAAAGAAATTTGAAAATAATAAAACATTTGGACTTTCCATAATTTTGATTCGTTTACTTATCAAATTTCAAATATATATGTATGTACCTGCCTACTATACAGATTGTATACAAAAGGCGTTTAGTTCTATAAACCGACACGCTAAAAAAAATTGGCTGGTATTAAAAAAGTCATGTATAATAATGACGCCAAAATTCATTTTTACTATTAGTATCGTAGTTTGCATTTTAGTCAGCCATAATGGGTGGAGCTAATGCGTTAGTTATAAGGTCAGTACGAGCTTCAAACATGTAATAATCCGAACTTGAGCGAGCATATCTATTATAAAATTTATTCGTTAGACAATATAGAGCTTGTCATACAACGATATTTTTTTAATTGCAACAAAATCTATTCCTTCAAAAACCATATGGTTATTTTACAGTAGAGGCCGGCAAACGAATCACCTGAAGTTAAGAGATCACCGCTGTCTATTGACAGTTGTAACATCAACAACAAACGTTGCCGGCCTTTCACGAAAATTTTTACTCGTTCCATATCGTAATGAAACATTAATTAATTAAAATGTTTTTCATTGTAGTAATTAAAGTGAGTATTGATAATTGTTATAGACATAAAAACTAGGGCAGCTTAAACTAAATGATATTCGTCAGTTGAATAGCTGACTAATTTATGATTCTTAGAATCGAATAAATAATCTTTAGATTTTTGAATTTGTTAAAAGTTCGATGTCTAGTCTGATCTTGTGTTTATTCAGACTAGCACCCATAATTATCATATTAAAATTATCACGTTTGTATATCACTTACAACGTAATCAGTTATTATAGTACTCGTACATCTTATTTAAAATAAACATATGAGTAGGTAAATAATTTTTACGCTCGCCTTCGAACTATTACACAACGACCATCCCAAGTCAGTTCCCGGCCTTATATATGAGAGAATAAGTGAAAAAGGTGTAAATTAGGCATAGGCATTAACTCACCAATGTCTGAGCGGCGGACTGGTGCTGAAAACAGGCTTGAGTCAATAAGCCAGTTAGTTCTGGTTAAGCATAGAGTGAGCCCAACAACACTGAACTACAGACCGAATGTCTTAAGTAAATCGAAGTGATCAACCGGCCTCTGACGCGACACTGAACTGGATAATGCTTATGATAGAAGTATCAAAGCTTTTTATTAAATCTTTCTTTCTTATCTTAGTGTTGTCCGCAGTAAAAACGGTTCGAAACCTATGCGCTCCAATCTTTTAAATAAATAATACTATAAATTCAGAACACTAAGATTCCATTCCTTGAATTTGCAGATGTAATATAAAAAAAATAGTCGAATATATAATGATACATATGAGGCTGAAACTGTTAATGATGTGATTAAAACATAGATAGTACATAACGGAAAACGCGCTATATCTTATATACGGGGTTGTAAATATCTTTATGGATACGAGTATTTACAGTCTTATTCACAAGATCTGGAAAACAAATATATCGATAGTACTAACTTGATACTTTGTATTGACAAAATCAGAGGGTCTTTTCATCATCTTATATTTTTTTCTAAACGACTGTTATGGTGCTATTATTTAATTCTTGCTTCTATTGAACGCGCAAAGCGATCTCTTTAAAGAAAATCTAGCGCATCTAGGCCATTAACGATACACAACACATGGAACGATAGGCCATTGAAATAGTAATTAAAACATATGTCTAAGAAATGTTACTTATAATATATATTTACAAATGCTTTCTAAAACATTTAGCGTGCGTAAAGGACGCTTTCTGCTAGTTTTATTTTACTATGATAAATGGCATCTATCTTAGGTTCTATGAACCGTTTCGTTTAGGCATCCATTCGGTTTAGACTGCTATGAACTCAACGTTCGTATTTTATAATGCATTGTATATTCATCGTAGGGATAAAACTACGTGGTCCCCACCTGACGGTTCTCAGTACAAAGTAGCTTAACGTCACGTATCATTTACTATTTTAATATGATGTCTTTATAATGGCAAAAAACCTTAAAAGATTAGTGTTTTGGCTTTCTTGTACCATGATTTTTTTTTTGTTGCTGATTTGTACTGACGACAAAAATTTTGCAATATTAGGAGTGTTTATTTATTGTATTACTCTATAATTTACTGTAAAGATACGGAGAGCATATGTATATATCACGTACATATATATCCCTGACGGTGTAGATAGAGCTAAATTGTGAAACTCCAAACCTAAGCTTAGAATCTGAATGATGTGTTTATTGTTAGAATCAAGGTTCCAATATAGTAACCCGTTGCTAGCCCATCGTATATGAAGTCGTGTTTTCAAGCGCTCTACCTTGATTGACTATAGAACATATTATAGTTTGAAATAGCACAATTAGATTAGTACTTTTTATCGAAAAAATTTTAATCGTCAAAATAAAACTGGGTTAGTTTTTTTATGGCATAGGCGGCAAATGAACAGGCGGGTCACCTGATGATTAGATACAAAGACAAGCTTACGGAAGAAAATGTCTAAATTCAAAAAGCCGCAGCGTGAACTTTTGCGTGAACCTTAGCACTGATATCTCACCACTAATTCGCTGATAAGACAGTTTATCGGATCCATTAGTCCGCACGCGAACCCCTGTCATTATACAATAACATTTACTAGCTGATGCCCGCGACTTTTTTCACGAGGGCTTTCTAATTTTCGAGTTAGATTAATTTGATATTTATTGTTTAATTTGATGAGGCTGTTACTGGAGCTGTAAAGTAATACTAATGAAAAAATCTCGTTTTGTAAATATTCGGTAAAAAATTGAAAAATTTCTTGTTATGTAAATATTTGGTAAAAAATATAAATTCCCTAATATTTGACATTAGCTTATGGCAACGACGTCATACGCAATATTTTGTCAATATCTTGACAGCGTATCAATATGGAACTTACGCTATATTTTAAGTGAGTCGTATCATAACGTGTACAAAGGTACATACAGACAGAACAATTCTGGAAAAACTTGTCTTGGCACCTAAAACAGTTTTAGTATTTGTATATGTACGAGTATAGTTTGCATAACATATTACAATATTGTTTGCGCTGGTGAGCTAACTGTAATATTTTTGATATCGCTGCACAGGCGGTAAAATATTTATCAACAAATCCTTATCCTCTCTGCACAAAACCTATTGAAAATGAAATAGAACACTCCTCTTAATTAATCCTTCATTCAAATAATATTATACTCAATCAACGAGATATTCATCTCTTAAACAAAAGAAGGTCATACAATTGATTTAATCGCAATATACTTTGGACCTGTAAACTCTGGGGACCCAACTATGGACAATTAAGTGGGCATTCATTAATTATGCCTGTCAGAACTGGCCTGAGGTTGACAGGGCAGTGTGTGGTGAAAATTGTTCTCGATGTCTCTGATAAATTACCGTAATTTATTGTTATAAATACCTATGAGGATATCACTCCCTTTGGACTATTGGCTAAAAAGTATTTAATGTGTTTAACTTTTTTAAGTTTTCCAAGAGTTTGACTTGAAAAATAATTGAAGTAGCTATACGTAAAGAAAAAGAAGATATGTTTTTTCTCCAAGTAAAAAAAAATATTAATCTCAATATTAATAGTTACATTTCAATGTATTACTAATTAAATATTTATTTTTATTACTTTTGATTACTTAGTTATAACTTAAATTAGTAACCTGTAACTTTAGCTGAATCTCCATTCTCCATTCTAGCAATAAGTCCACATTTATACTATTGTTATTTGTAAAATTAATTGAATAAAATAAATTCAGCTAAGCATGTTTAAGTCTCATGATCGGCTCTGTCTACCCCGTTACAAAAAAAGACATAATACTGTATCTGTACCTCTCAATTTGGTTTGCTAAACAAAATCACGAGCCACTTGCTTTGATAATATTGTACAACTTCGCCACAACTCGTGACAGATAAATTAACGAGTTGGGCACGAGCCAAGAATCTCTACTTAACTAGGTACATATGTACATGATATTGCATTGTGAAGTACTAGTATTAATTTTATTTTATTCGTCAATTAAGCCTTCTTTCTTTTGCTTTTATTAGGATGTTACTTTCTGGAGTACGTTCGCATTTTCTAACATTTACTTACATTATTTTTATTTATTATTGTAAGAATTAAATAGTGTTTAATAAAGAATATTCCTAATTTTATAATAAAGTATTTTATTACTAGATTTGCAATTTTCTATAGTAAGTTCAATTTTCGATGGTTATTTTCCATTATCGCTTACAATATAATAACTAAAATTAAAAATTTAAAAAACCCCCGACACAAGAACTTAAGTTTTCCCTTTAAAAAGTAAAAAATATGGTTTCATTTGAGACCCCATCCGAGAATATTTGCAGACATTCGGTTATTCTCCCCACTTTCACTCCCCACAACTTTTAAACGGCTCAACCGATTTTCATCAAACATGTCTAAGAACACTCGCAAATAAGTCACCTTTAATTCAAAAAAAACTAAATCGAAATCACTGCATGCGTTCGGGAGTTATGATGCCACAGACAGACAGACACACAGACAGACACGTCAAACTTATAACACCCCTCTTTTTGCATCGGGGGTTAAAAATACGCTCTATAATAGATTATTTTTAGCGTTTGTATATAACTATCCTAGGTTGGTTTTGGTTTACCCTTTGGAAATGGTCAGATAAAAGTCATTCTATGTAAAAACCAGTAGTCTAACAAAATCAGAAACTAAACGCGGATTCCTGGGATCTTCTATCCAGGAAACAGCGTCACAAGGGACTCGCCTTGACCACTGAACAACGGAGACAGTCACCGCTCTATAATAGATGTTAAAAAGTAAATGGCTACAATTCTACTGCCTACAGAAAAAACTAACGAACTTATAAATGTAGACAAATCTTTAAAAATAACTATATTATTATTTATTCATTTATTTAACATTTTACAACAGTTGATTTACATAAAATTATATTTCAATTAACCACTACAAATACATATTTATAAACGTATAAGGTACGTAAGGTATATACCTTATACTCGTATATACGAGTATAATCCAATAACACCAAACATAAAAAATGTTTATAAATGATAAATATTTCTTATAATTTTTCTCACAAATTTAAATCTCCAAACTTACTTTGAACTGAAGTTAGGTTTGAATAAATAATGCCAGTTAAAGTTGGCCGAGCAACGGAGGCTACAATTCAGAAATTGTGTGTCCTCTTGCCAATGAATTATAAATGTGCTGCTTCCAACTCATCTTGGTGGAAGCTAAGTTGCAAAACTGCATTGTATGCAAAATGAATATATTTTTACCTATGTGGCAGAGACGTCACAAAAAGATAGCTTGTATGTGTATTAAAATTTAAGCGTATTATTTGAGAGAAGAGAGGAAGCTGTGAGCTTTTATGTACTCGTAATTAAGAATTTCTTAATTAAAACTGGCGCAAATTCATCCGATTTATGTATATTTAAAAAAAAGTGTTTATATAATAAAGTAAAACATATAGGATTTGTGTGCAATTTAAGAATAATTGAAGAATTTTTGAAACCAACCTTAACGTTTTTTTGAATCGCAATTACTGCTCAGGTTTGTTACACAGAATGGAAGAAAAAGACTAGAGTTATTTGAAAAATTATTCATATAGGTAAACCTGTTATTTACTTTCCAAAGTAGAATCTGTCCATTGTCAGCTAAATGATTTAGCAATCACGGCAATCCTTGACTGTTATTTAGTGATTAAATTGTAAATAAATATTATTTCAGATATGCGCGCGCATGTACCTCGTAGAGCAGATCTTTTTGAATTTACCGTTATAAAAAATAAGACACTGCCTTAATTTAAACCTCTTTTCCAACAAAATGATTTTAGTAGAACACTCTGAAAATTGTTCCCTTGTCCATTATATATGAAACTGCAGCTTTTGGCAACCATCCAGCCTCTCAACTGCATACTTTCGAGAGTATCAGACAGTTTTGCTGGGTACTGTACCCGGAAAATAGACGAATATGGCGGCCGTAATCTAGTCAAATAGTTGTAACTAGGTATGTATTTAGTTTCGTTCGTTTACTTGAAATGATTGGAAGAATAGGCTAACTGTGGTCATTGCATTTTACTTAATTTGTTTATATGTAAACCAATATTGTTGAAAATTGTACTACTATCTAAGACGATTTCACAGACATTCGTTTCATTGAAAAATCTATTGTTGATAAGTCATATTTTACTTTATAAATTTTCAATTTATGTGATAGACTAATATATATATATGTATATATATAATTAAACTTTAATTTTTAATTTACATATAATTGTAAATTAGCTTTGCTCTTTGGATGAAAGATGAACATTCTCATTTTCTGTGTTGTGTTGTGTACTGCGCGATTTCAAAGGAACTTCCACCCATGTACGTAAACTCTAAGGCTGTGGAATGACCCTGCCATGGGTTTCTTTGGAGACTACAAGGTTGGCCTCCTGGTGTTGCAGGCGTCCATGCTCCAGTGACTATTTTCCTTCAGGAGAGCCATATGTCTTAACCTCAAATATCACGTGATCATCACCTGATATTTGAAGTCATCATCACCGTGATGCGATCGGTTTCTAGAATATAAATTCGACCACCAACTAATATAAATAGCGTTGAGTTTAATACATTTATAGCAGCTAAACCTACAAGCTACTTATATGGACAAAATTTAGTTTTCAATAAAAGTAAATTCTCATAAAAAATGAAATTTATTCCTCTCTATTTGGCCGGAACGGCAATACGTTCAGCCATTCTAATAACGTAGGAAATTCAATATATGCGACCGCAGCGCACCTGTCTAGGAATGGAGCCTTTCAGCGTGCCGCGAGCTTTTTGACTGCACGTTTGACTAGCTTATAAATGTTTCAATTTTGAAATTTATTTCCTAGTTCATGACGACTGTAAAATTTTATTCATTTGGCGCATAAAATTTTATGCGCTTGTGATTTATTATTATAAATTTAGATCAGATAAATGTTAATTGACGTCAATAATTGACTTATAATAATTTTACTATCACTTTCAAAGCTCAGATGAAGGAGCAGCGTTTAAAATTCTATTGCACTGCACACAGACGTACAGACATTCGGATTTATTATACATATAAATTAAAAACTCATCTTGTTGTTTTGTTTTCGTTTCAATGTGAGGTAGCGGAGGGATGATAATTTTTCCGACGCTGTCTCGATAGAATTTGAGCAAATACAGAGGAATCGATACGAGTTGGAGCAGACGGTATTTTACAAGCTTTTATTTATCCTCTACTCTGATTTGTATATAATTTTGCAAAGTGAATAAGTATAAATAAATAATAAAAACAAAATATTTAACTATAAAGTGAACCGAAGTGCAATTTGCTGTTTTTATCCTACATATACTTATCCAATATAAAATGAAAAAATAATTAGATTGATCCGTTGAAATTAAATTAACCTGTTACACACTTTTAAAGTCAATGCTTTTAAAACATATCTTAATTAAATAATAATTGTACATTCTAACAAAATTTAATGCAATTCCTGTGTTTCAAAACAGAAGTTATCAATTCTAATTCGCCTTATTATTTGTAGTTCTGATCCCTTTCTTATTGTTTTGTCTATCTTTTTTTAACAGAGTATTATTTAATTATTTCTTAAGTTTACGCGAATATTGCATTGCAATGAAACAAATTTAACGGATTTTATTGCGGTTTAATCACTACATACAAAGGAATTTTATACTGTTTTAAGTTCTCTATGTGTAACTATTTATTGAGCTCCGACGTTTCGGATACTTTTCCGTGAAGATGGATGCTGAATTCTCATGCAATCTTCAATGCTCATTTCAGAGTATTATTTATTTTATATATTACCTTGCGCCCATGATTTTGTCCGCCCGTAACTTATTATTTTCAGTAGTTCGGGTCGTTTCTTTAAGAGTTATTTTTATTTTTAAAGTGTTACACTGCATGTTTTAGAAACCTACAGTGAAAATCCCATTACAATTTAATTATCCGTTTCAATAGCTCATAGACAGACAGACAAATAATTTAAAAAAATAATATTATTCAGTTAATAATAGCGAGAAATCAAAATCTTCATGGATTTTTTAAATTATGGACAGACACTAATTTATTTATTTATATTGATGTTGACACATTGATAATACGTTCAGACTGTGACCGATAATAATACTTACGAGTACGTTATGTAAGCGTAAAATCGCGTGATCGTAAATTCACGTGTGATTTAACCAATTACATTATATTTTTTATGAAAACGATTAGCAACCTAGTATGGGGGTCACGATCTCTTGATTTGGGTTAAGCTTTATGAGCGTTTTACGAAAACTTACAACTTAACATGATGTTATAGGTCAGTGGCGTTCTGTGTTGACACGCAAAAGGAAATTTGGTTATTTACGAAAAGCTCAAAGTAAACTTTCGTGCACATAATGTTAAACCATTACAAAAGGACTAATAAAGGTTAGAAAGTTACTTGAACACAAAGTATAGTAATAAATAAATATGAGTAAGCTATCTGTAAGTCTTTTAAATAAATAATAAATCACACAGTTTAAAGTCAGTTCGAGATTTTGTTAAGAGAAAATAACTGTTTTAACCATTACGCCATGAAGATCATCATTTTTATTACTGTTAACTGGTTGGTACATCTCATATCATTCTAACCAAATATGGAATTATAAAAATTACTCACATGGTTATTATAACAGAGGACCTACGAAGCTACGTGTTTGCTACGCTGCTACGAGACTGCTACGAATTTTTAGTATCCATTTTTTGCTCCTTTAGCTTGAAAAATTCCAACCAGCATGCTCAGTACTAAATGAACATTAAAAAATCAATAATTACTGAATTACCCCACCATTCATATCGGATTTACATATCCTAGAAACTTTCCAGAAATAGAGTCCGGAGTCTGTTACAGATCTACAAAAGCATATGTACATGTATTTGAGAAGGGTCTATCCTACAATACGGTCGGTGACGCAAATTAATATCCTTAGATCCCATAATCAAACCTTTATATAATCGGTTTTAACTAATGAATGCCCTCTTAATCCAAAAGGTTGAGATAGCGAGTGCTGACCCACACGTCAACTCGTGAACGAATGTTGCCAAGAGATTGAATCTGATTGATTCGCATATATTTTGTACTGTTTTAAATTAACTAATTTAATTTCTATAATTTTCAAATATAAGACCAGCTAGTCTCATATTCTCATGGTCTAGTAATAATAATAGCTATTTACTAGTGCTCTAATAGACGATCATCAACAGTTTTCAACAGCAGCTTTGTTTTTCGCGTCTAGTTCATTTGTTCTCTGTCCTATATAATAATAGTTAAATATATAATAAACACTGAAGTCATCAGAAATATGTTGCAATTAATAAACATTTGTTGTCATCCTATTATGCCCCAGTCCAGTAGGCAGGTAACAATTTGACCTATTGGCCGAATTTTATAGACCGCATAGTATGCCGTAAATGCAACTCTTTCACTCCACTATGAAAGAAAGAGTACGAGTAAGGTCGTGAAATGAAGTTAAGTTTGAGATACGACTGACTATTCTCGCATATAGTATGGTGCGATGGGAGTTTAGTATTAGTTTTCTTTAAAAAAAATAGACTATTACATAGTTGATAAAAAAGGTAATTCAAAAAAAATAGAATTTTTAACCGGTAAAAATGAGTAATTTTTAACGTAATTAATACTTGTGTACATACTTTAAAATGTAGCGATAGTCGCTTATGTTATTTACGAGTGTTAACTTTAATAATAGAGCAGAATTATGTACATTTGGGTGTAACTCATATGATCGTTTAATTCTAGACGTGTTACGGGCAAAACCCTCATGTTTACATTTGAAAATTTAAACTATATAAATTTTCCTAGCAGTTTTGTTTTTTTTTCTATATTATATAAGAGTTACCCAAAGTTAATTCTCATTAGTAAATTATGAAGAAAACGTTAAATAAAGTCTCATTTTATTTCAGTCAAATGAATTATGGCTAAGAATATTTGATGAATTATTTATGAAATTGAAAGAAAACATATATTATTTACCTTAAAATTCTATTGCCTCTGACAAATAAAGAAAAAAATAAGTATACGTAGGTGACATATCTATATCTTTTACAGTCTGTGGTTCAATGTTGTTATGGCGGGAAGCTCTTGAATAATAAACGTAAAGACATTAGATTATGAACGAGTATGATTGCGGAGACAACGATCTAGATAGGACACTAACCACATCAATGCAATATTAACAGGTTCCCTGTCCTGATATACATATGTATATGTGAATTAAATATATTTTAATATTCAGGCATTAAGGCAGGGAAAAGGTTAATTAAAGTCTAGTGGGACAGTTATATCTATGTGTTCGTTTCTAAAAGGACTCATTCGACATTTTACAGGCTCTATTATCTTTTGAATTTTTAACGTTGACGCAGATTTGAAAATAGAAAAGAACACAGTTTAAATCAATTTCAAACAAACCGATAATTGAAGCCTTATCTCTATTCCATTAAAACTTTAGATTGAAATGACCTAAAAGTTTCAGCATTATTGGGAAACATCGATGACCTTCGAAGCCTTACCAACAGAAGATAAATATTAATATTGAAAGCGAGTTGCCATGTACATACAAACGTAAATAACAAATCTGCGTCAACCACGAGACATGCAGGCTGTGCGGGCGAGCTCACCGTAGGCATCAGCTGATCAGTACTCCTGACGCGCGTCACCTTGTTCTTGTAGATGAGCTTCTTCACCGCCCGCTCCACCGGCTGGTTCCACCTCATGAACATCACGTATGCCCCGTACAGTGAAAACAGCACCAGCGCCTCCTGCCAGTAAATCTCGCTGTCCCGAAAACAGTATATCAACACAAGCAGACTGATGGAGTAAAAGCTACAGTCGCGAAACAACGGCCACCAAGTCAGCGTGAGCGTCGTGCGAGAAAACAGCGCGCACGCACCAATCACGAACAAAATGTTAAACACGGCTGAGCCTACTATTGTCCCGATGCCGACGTCGTCGAACGACACGAATACGCCGATGATGGAGGTGAAAAGTTCAGGTGCGGAGCCGCCCGCTGCCATGAATGTGGCGCCGGCGACATCATCGCGTATCGCTAGTCTCTCGATGATCACGTCCAAAGACGGCACGAAGAACTCGTCGCAGACGATAGCCAGCGCGACAAACATGTATCCCATGCCGAGGACGTGTAGCAACACGGCTCCGGAGCGTCTCTGTTCTTCTGTGAAGATGTCAGTAGGGAAGAGAGGAGCCGGTTTGTCTTCTGGTTCTGTGGGGGAAGGGGAGGGGTAGTCGAGGTCGGTCGCGTTGGGCTCGCCGGCCCGCGCGGCGGCTAGCAGCGCGAGCAGCAGCGCGCCACCCATGCCGCGCTCCCAGGGGCTGCGAGCACACTGCCGCGTGCCGCGCCCTGCGCCCCTCGCCGGCGGCGGCGGCGGCTCGCTCGATAGCGCCGCACTGCGCCGCGCCGCCGCCACCCGCCTCTCGGATCTATGTAACTATAAGAACCGTTTCCGAAAACCTATCGCCTTCTATCGCTGGTAATTGAGATGGTTTTGACTGCGACACTCGACGCGACTAATTATGTGTCATTTTAATTAAAAATTTACAGATGATTGTTACGCGTGGGCACAGACAAGTCAATTTTATTTCGTCCATACGCGTGGGACTCCTCATGTAAACACACAGCAACTTGTCGTAGGTGATGACATTGTGTACCACAAATGTACAAAATGTAATGTACAACGTATGAAAACTTAACTTGCGTTACGTGTAATAAATATAACGCTAAACACATGTACCTAGTATATAACACGTTTTTTTTTCGATTAAACAAAACGACCTACAGGATAACTTTCACAAAATAAAATGTTTTAGTTCGTTTGTTAGATCTTCACATACTTTTTATATAACATCGATAGAACAATAAAAGTCGATATAACAGGCATAGCAATATCAAATAAACCTGGTATCGTAATAATCAGTAAATACAAGTTGCCATACATTTTACCCAGTTGTTTTGTTAGTTTATCTTGACAACAATGTTGGTAGTTTATTAAGCAGGTAAGTGTTCCCGACATGTTAAACTATGTGTGGAAAATATACTCGGGTTTCTCCAACATTTTGGTCAGATACTTAATAGTTTCGAATGCAGTATTGCTATCATTATTTTCAATATGTCCAGGTATACATTTTTTAAATTCAAAAATTAAATATAATGTTAATTAATTTTCTTAAATAACTAAATATATATGGACAAATCAGACAATTATCTAGGGAAAAATTCCTTTTAAAAAAAGGAACAGAAAATTAACATAATTAAAAAAACTATTATTAACAATTTTTTTTCTTATCTTTTTTTCAGTTTGCTTTGCCTATAAGAATGATAAGAATAAGACATATTACTATTATATAATATACTATATTTAAATTAAATGTATAAAGTTTATTAGAAATTATGATTATAGTGGGATAACATTTTAATGTTGCTTTATTAAAATCTTCAAAGCTTTTGAAATAATGAAAATTTTTACACAAAATATAATTCAGTCCACCATAAATATCTACCGAACGGATCTAGATGAAATTTGGCACAGCGATGGACGATAACCTAGAATAAAAGATAGGCTACTGTTTATGAAAACCGGAAAAATATACGGTTCCCGAGGGATATACAATTGATTGTAGTTGTACTAAGTAATCAACGCGGGCGAAGTCGCGGGCATTAGCTAGTTAAAAATATGTTTATGGATAATGTGATTTATTACATTCTGACATTTATATTTGTGAAGGTCTCTCTCCTAAATGGAAGTCTTATAGTCATTGAACGACGA
>JADGIL010006860.1:0-13935 GCA_020352625.1 Cactoblastis cactorum | reverse complement strand
ATTGTCAAAATTAATTAAATTAAAGAATTAAATGTTTATTTATTATATTTTATCTCCCAAAGTTAATTTTATTCATAAAATATTTACCACTTTTCTGACATAAAAACTCTTTGCTAAGATTTTAAAAAGTATCGTTCATTTTTTGACGGAGCATCTTAGAAAACCGTGCGGTTTACATTACATTACCGCACTCGTGCGTTTTACATTACTATTGTAATGTAAAACGCACAAGTGCGTAATGAAATACATTACGAATTGAAATTGGTGTAACTACAGCCACTTTACGAGCAAATATGTTATAAAATAAAATACAACGTTACACTTACAACCAATATGGTAGAGTACACACACATAAGCACGTTTGCACCCGGGCTCAGACGGGACGGCGAGCAGACGTGCGAGCGAGACAGATTTATCTTTTCAGTACACGGGAAGAGCACAGATAGGTGGTATTGACCTTGCGCGCGATGACGTCATTCGCGACCTAGCTGCAGCGATCCTTGTGTTTCCTGCATCTGTGTGCGTGAACCAGACCCTGAAATTTTGCGTGTGTGCTGTGTATTTCCTTGAGGGGTTCGTTGTGTGAGTGTCGTATACACGGTGTCGTGCAACAAGTGCTGTGTATGTGTTAGTGACATTGATTTCTCAGCGAAGCAACAGGCGGCAATGCCCATGTTATAGGAAGATATCTGCGTATCTAGGGGTTGCAATAATATTAGCCGTATGGCCTATGTCCAAATCTATACATATAATAAAATTGTAACTGAGCTATGTCTGTACATGGGAGATATTTAATAAAAACATATATAGGGACTCTTTATAGGACTTATAGAAGCCATAACGATTGTATTTTGAGTTTTTCTCTGTCTATCTGTCTAACCGACCACCGAAAACTACCGAACAGATCTGGATGAAATTTGGCACAGCGATGGACTATGACCTAGATTAAAAGATAGGCTACTTTTAATCCCGGAAAAATGAACGTTTCCCGAGGGATTTCAAATATCGTAAATCTACGCGGACGAAGTCGCGGGCAGTAGCGCGTAATCAATACCTGGAAACCATTTTGTTTCGACAGATTTGGTTTGTATATTGCTACAAACGTATTTATATTAGTAGTTCATTCGTTTCTTTCTTCCCTGCGTGTAGTTGTTTCATTAATTTATTGCAAGGATTTCTTTTATTTTAAAAGTAGGTACATAATTCAATAATGTAAGTAATGAAAAGTCGGGCAATTCTAATCAACTGGACAATCTGGCCCTGCGTAGAGATGTTGCATGTCTGTGCATTTTTTGGGGGGTTTTCTGAGGAGTTGTTCGAGTTAATACCCGCTGTAGACATTGACATGAATATTACATTGGAACCTTCAAGAAAAAAGCTTTCAAATCTCTCAAAAGCGGGCAACGCTTTGGTGACCCCTCCAGGTGTTGCAGATACCTATGGGCGGTGGTAATCACTTAACATTTGGTGACTCGCCTGCTCGTTTACCTCCCTCTTCAGCAAATCGGTAAATTACCATTTCAAAAAACACAAATTGCTAACTCATGCGTTCAAGATTTAAGTTTTTTGTTTAATTTTATGATTACTAAGTTATGTTATTATGAACTGCAGCGCAGGTTGTAAAGTCAATCAAGGCAAGGGCCCCAAAAACAGGAGGAGACTTCTCAAGGGCGATGGGCTAACAGTCTGTCACTATATCAGAATCTTCATTCCAATTATAAGCCAGTCACTTTTCAGGTAAGCCTTCTGGGGCCTTCGAATCTTACGACTCTAGGCTCTGTCTACCCCGTATGTTATAAAGAAATGATTCTATACCTGTATAATTATAACATTTAGAAAATGAATGTAAAGCGTGTATAATCTGAAAAACAAATAGAAATTAATTACAATTATTTATTTAGTAAAACAAATGTATTTACAGAATCCACTGCAAATATGCAATTATGGAGGCAACTGAAATTTCTGAACTATTGAATATTAACTATGTATACTATGTTACTTTAAAATTAATACTATCACAACTTGGAGCCAAGCGGCTATTTAATTATGCACTTACTGTTATGAGTCTTCTTGTATAATAATATAAAGATACAATTTAATTTTAGTGATTGGTTGTGATTATATTTAATATTCTATCGATATAAAAATTAATTCTTAAACATCTTATTTAAATTTTCATAAAAAACCTATAATACGACTATCATATAGACAATTTGTAAAAAAGTTTATATTGAATCTAATTTTATGGCATACTAATTTCCTTAATAGTAAAAACTTGTTAAATAGATCATATTTGTTTTAGTACGTTTCATGCAAGGGATATCTAAAGAGATATTTAAAAAAATTGCTACCGAAATTCTATATTGTACGTATCTAAATTGAATTAAATTACATTAATTTTTTGCAGCTTATTTTTAAGTTCTAAAGTTATTGTTTTGAAGTAAGTAACTTAACAATTTAAGAATTGAATTACACTAACTTTTTTCTAGAAAAAGTGCACTGAACTTTCAATATTTATACATTTTATTTTCCTTTATTTATTAATTTCATTTTATTTATTCGAATTTTTAATTGGCACAGACACAAAATTTCTGACGTATATATTAGTTTTAAAAATTAAAAAATGCCCTGACAATTATGTTAATACACCATTTTCAGCGAAATCAATTATTTAGTACACGAGTTTCACGGAGGAAATTATAAGGGTTCCGATTTATGCCACTGGTTATGGAACCCTAAAAATTAAGAAATTTAAATACAAACTATCTGTATAAATTTGGCGCTGCAATTACAACAGATGGGCAAAAGCGTAAAAGCAAAACATATTTCGATGCATGCAGAAAAATAGAGGTATAACTTTCATAAAACAAAATCATCGTATCTTCCGTCAGAGTATTATCGAACTCTTGACATCACTAGTAATTTGTTTCTTTTCTTTCACAATATTCGAGTAGGTTCCAAGTGTAATTATGTTTTGTGTGCTTTGTTTAAAAGCAGAATTTTGGATTTTCTTCATCCTTGTGTGAGTATTTTGTTGTTTCGTTGTTATAATTACAGAATACAAATAACATCAATAGTTTTACATAAAGTGTAAAATGTATCAAACTTGGTAGATATATGTATTATACTTGTTTTATCGTTGACTCACGAAACCTTAAAGTACATATATTAATATTGCGAACCGCTTTTTTTAATATTATAAGACTTCACTTTCTTGTTAAACAATTTAGATGTTGCTCGCACATTTTGCGCCATTTTTTTTTATTATACAAGTACCTACTATCTGCTTTCTATTGAAAGACTTTCACATGCAACTTAGTATTCTTTTCCTAATATTTCATGAATAAAATATTGTTCTTCTTTGCAATATTTTTATATTTTACGTTCACATGCAACACAGTATTCTTTTTCCTAATAATAATTAATGTTTTGCTATATTACACATCTATTACGTGACACGTGACTCCAACATTTTAAATATTATAATCAATAACAAAAAACTGCATCAACAGATTTAAAGGTAGCCAGAAAAGCTTGAGGTGAAATTAAAATTGACCTTTTTCAAAGATAATTTTAAGACACAGCTATTTAAAAAAGCAAGTACGTAGATTTTTTTAAGTATCGGGGACTATATCTGCCTCTTAAAAGTTCTATGAAAATTCATTGGCAAGGGAGATATTGACAACAGGATTATTTATTCAAATTAAAGTGTTCCCATTTGATCCTAAAACCGATCCACTACCAATACATGTTGTTATGTTTAAATTCCGGTGTGAAATTCCGGCCTGATCCTCTATGTATTAAAAATAGTCGGGAATCCAAACAAGATGAAATGAAAATATATAAAATCCCTCATCGGGTTTCAGTTCTATGGGATCAGGCTACAATGTGTACATACCCAAATACGAAACTGTTATACAAATATTTTTTTATGGTTGGACAAACATCGAGCCCCGTGCAAATATGACTCCAAATACATATGTATACATTCGATCATGCATTATACCATGATTTAAGTATTCGTAGTATGTAATCCTAAAGGAAATTCTGACAGACAGTTAATATACTACCCAGCTTTAACATATAATACGACTTTTAAAAGCTGCTTTGTTCTTTGAGTCTCATTCTTTCCACCCGTAAGGCAAAGAGACGAGATATTTGTATACATCTGCAGACTTTATAATGTAATTATGTTAATATTGCTTCAAAAAGTCATGACTCTGTCCACGCCGTAAGGCAAAGAGGCATGATGCAGGTAGAGGCTTGTCTAGAGGTTTCAAGAGCAGGCCTCACACCTAACCAAGCCAACTTCATCACAGTTCATGCATTTAAGGGCCACGAATTCGGCAGTGAAGTGGTTCCTGTGGAGGCTCTTCTTGGAGCCGCTGCAGACCCTGCACGGCAGCAGGCGGAACCCACCGCAGACCTGGCACGTGTTGCAGGCGTCTGGACTCTGGAATACATATCATATTTTTAAAATATTAGACATTTCTTCAATTTCGTACGCAAAAAATTGGCGTTATAATGTTGTCTATGGGCGGTGGTGAGCACTTAACATCACGTGACCCGACTGCTCGTTTGCCACACTCTTTATTATAAAAATGACCAAAAAAACTGTCACAAAAAATCTAATATTGTTGAAATATGTATGTACCTCTCCCTCTATTAACTGACATAGTAAACATTCCTCGTGTCCTCGGCAAACCACTGCTATTTTCTAACTAGCAATATTCAGCCACTTTAAAATATAAGGAGTGTAAATACAATGCATTAAAATTTTGTTTAATACCAAAATAAAAATGATTGAAGAAGCCAGGTCATGGCGTTGTCGATAGGTAAACCTTCATCTGTTTACATATGAGAGTAAACCCGATTGCAAATCCCCATAAACTGTGAAATATTTTGACAAATATTGCGCTATCGGAAACCGTAAATTCCAAAATGTACATCGCAATAAGGTGCGTTAAGTAATTTTTAATAAAAAAAAATCTCACGACAATTGTCAAGTTGCGTAAGAAGTAAACAGGTATAACCTCGGCGTGCCGCACCCGAGTTGCCTAATATTCGTGATCTTAAAGATAAACACTTGATTCAAAAGCATTTTTTGCACATAAAATTCTATAAATTTATGTAATGAAATTAAATTTTGATACATACCAGCTATACCTTTTTTATCCATAAATTTTTAGTGATTTATAAAGAGTACGAACTATATTTGACACGATACAAAATCGGGATTTAATAAAAGCTACTCTATCTAGTAGAAAAGAAAGCTACATAGTCTCGAAACATCTATCAGGAACTCGAGCAATCTAGGTGAATCCGTGGAACTGTCAAATTATCAGGATTACCAGAAGGACATTGTGGCAGAGATCTGTACATATGATAATTATCTACTTTTGTGCCAAATATACCGTGGTGAAATGACATAAAATAAAATAAAAATGTATTTATTGTCTAGTTGCAGATACAATCAGAGAAGATCAATTTGCTAGGTGACTTAGGAGAGATTACAATGGCGGGAGAAGGGATTAGATTCACCTGACAGACTGTCAACACCCAGACTAGGTCTAGCCTGTATCCCGGAGACCACGCTCGTCCGACACGCTCCATCCAATCAAGGAAATGATTACGGAAAGGCAACAAGCTTTACTGGATAGGAAATAAAGAAATCAGAAAGGGAAGGTCTTTGCCCAGAAGTGGGATATAAAAAACAAATACATTATCTGTGATCAAATTATTGTGACAAGTGTCCCCAATATTTCTTCATTTTCACGGCAAGCCTTCGAGGCATTGGAATTGATTACAACACAGTCGCTTGTGCCGAGCCCTCTGTAAGCATTGTAGTGTCATTCCGTTGATGGATGGGACCTTGTCGCTATGTAGCGAAGCGTCTATTAGTGTAAGGATACATTTGTTTAATGTTCGACCAGTTTTGTTTAAACTTACGTAGGCAACGTTTACGGGCTTAATGTGTTTTGGTAATTTCACGTATCCAGTAATTAGGAACTTTTAAGTTTGATTGATTGAGGTGATGTCACATATTCTTAATGAAGAAGAAAATCTGAATATTCAGTTTTGTTGTTTTGTTACTAATATATATTTTTTAAATCTCCGATGCAAAACGAGAGTGTTATAAGTTTGACGTGTGTGTGTGAGATTTTTTTTTATGACAGTAAGAGGCAAAGAGCAGGCGGGTCACGAGATGTTAAGTGATCACCGCCGCCCATAGACACCTGTAATACCCGGGGAGTCACAGGAGCGTTGCTGGCCTTTTGATTCTGTCTGTGGCATCATAGTATCCAAACGGGTAAACCAATTTGGATAATTCTTTTTCTGTTAAAAAGGAGACTTCATCGAGTGTTCTTTGCTATGATTTAACCCCCAACGCAAAAAGAGGGGTAAGTTATAGGCGAGATTTCTTATAATGTGTTTGTTTTTTTAAAATTTAATTACTTGTTAACCATACTTATTAAATAAATTATATGTACCTAACAGATCTCTACATTCTGTATCTAAGATTTCATTACCTTGTATGGTTTCAGCATTTTCCTCAGTTCGCCACTCTCATTTAATTTCTCGACTGTGTCAGCATCCTGAAAAAAAAAGAAAAATGATTGAAATTAACGAAGAAAACCCAGCATTATTTTCTCAGTCACGTGAGCGTCACGTTTTAATAGTTTTTAATTAATCAATGAAACTTTTGACAGCCATTTTAGAGGTACCTGTGTAAATATTATTAAGAACGCAAGTGATTTCAGAGATATTTTATTTTAGTTATTAACTTTTGCCCGCGGCTTTGCGCGCGTTAAATTCGGGGGGAGGGGGGATAAAAAGAGTCAAAAAGTAGCCATGTCACTCTCCAGCCCTTCAACTAAGTATGGATTATGTCAAGGTATATTATTTCAAGAAATCATGATTTTTCATGTAGAAGAAACATACAGTGTCACCAATGAACTTAAAATGTTAAAAATCTCCCAAAAATGTTCCATTTACGTTCCTAGATACCAAGTATTTTGCCAGATCGTGTTTCAAAAAAGAAGCATAAAACCGTTATGCAACATGGAAATGAAAAACTCCGTTCCTCTTTATCTTACTTAGTGGTCACGGAGCCAAGAAAAATGATGGTTGTTATGAAAATATATTTTCAGAGGAAATTGAACTTTTGTTTAAGGTTGGAAGTAGTAAAATAAAAAAGGCTTCGTGTTATCAAATATAACTGATTGGACCTCAGCGTAAAATAGTTTGTCTTTTAATACTGGAAAAAGATTTTGAATCAAATAATAAGAATGATTAAATTCTGCTACTAGTATACCGTTGGGTAAAATTTTTATTTTATTTTATTATTTACGAAATACACATAGAGCTTATTAGGTTAAAACTAAAAATAAATTAATTATTAAAAAAGCTAACCTAATTCGCCAATGAAATGTATACTATGTACAAAATCAGCTTAGATCAAGTTTGTCATAAATATATAATGAATTTTGACAAAAAGGCCTAAACATACAATTTTGATGTAGAAGCAATTTGCAATGTAAACGATTATGTCTACGAATTTTGTAAAATAATAACTTTTATGATTCCTTATAAATATCTAGAACGAAATCATTTTTTCATTAATGCTAAACGCACTCAGCATTTAATCCTGCCTGATGAGAAGTAGCAATGATAGATATTATACATGCAGACTCAAGTAATACCTATTCACGTTTCGCCTAGAAAGTACGAATTCGGGTACTGCGACGCAGGGGGAATCCTTAGCAGATTATCGGGTTTACTGATAATTCCAGAGATTATGGCATTCAAACTGCAAGTAATACAATATTATTACTACTACTACAACTAACAAATAACTAAACAGAGACTTTTGCTTTAAAATTTAAAGACTTCTATGCTGGTTTAGGAGCTTAAGAAAAAGAAAAGGATTGAAAAATAATTCTCATAGAATCAATTCTTATGAAATAAGCCCACTATTTTGCTAAGTAAGGCCTTCGAGTCTCGCAACTCTTTGCTCTGTCTACCCCGTAAGCGATAAAAACGTGATACTGTATCTGTATATTAGTAAAGTATCGTATCTTTCTACGATCAACGTATACAACCAAAGCAGCTTTTCATGCGACCGTGGTGGAACATCAAAACCCCGGATTACTTAGGATAGTGTACTTGCACAAATATTGATATATTTCCTGTAATATTCCGAGGTATTGAAGAGCACCTTTAAAGGTTCAATATGAGAAATAAATATAGGTCAAAAATAGGTGCGCTTCATTAGGTGCAATTGAAAAAGTTTTTTTTTATTTTTATCTTGAGCGCGTTTGACTTCAGTCCTGCCTGATGGAAAGCAATGATGAAGTCTTAGGTGGAGCACTTGTAAATAGTCAAGCAGACGAATGTGTACTATTCAGAAAAGCAAGGTTTAAACAATTTTCATTAAGACTTCTAAAATTATAAGTTTTACGCAAGAAAACTTTAGTGGACTGAAATAAAAAATATGGCTTTTATTTCACTTTTAAGAATTGTATTCAATGTCTGTTTTATGTGCCTTTGACTCGAATCTCGCCTGATGGCAAGCAACGATGAAGTCTAGAATTTATATGGATCAATTGAATGAATTCTGAATTTTTTCCATGCAATTTATTTTTATTAAAATATTTCAAATGAAATGAAACAAATTCATTGATATATCTTCAAAGGGTAATTGAAATACGCGTCATTAATTCAAGTTAAAAAACAACAACTCAACAGCCATTCAAAATTCATAGCAAAGTAGCCCTTGTTACCACCGACATAACGGTTAAGTTGGAGTAACGTCATTTGCGGTTGGTTCTATAGAGTACAAGATATTGTTGATTCCAAGGTCATACAGTGCACGTGTTTCAGGAGTTTTGGGGTCGACACGTGACAAATATTTTCTTCAGCTATATATAAGTATTTATTTTTAAATACAACATTTTGAAACAGAGATAATTATTATCTTATGTCTGAGAACAATCGATCGTAGAAATGAGAAATATTTGAAATAAAAAAAAAAACGAGCTAGAGTGAATGTAAGCGAAATATTTTTTTTTAATGTAAATTAGAAAAAGAACGTTTTCTTTTGTTTTGATGATGTTTTTAAAAAATTTAAAACGAACTTTTATTTTCGTCGAATATATTGGGCGCAGGAATGCAGTTGCCAGTATTTTTATTACATTTTAAATAATAGAATTTCTTTATTCTGTAATCAAATATAAATTCTCAGAAGATTCAGGAGTATGTATGTAACGTACAAATGTATCGATGTAACATTCAGTAATAAGAAATTTATGGAGAAAACTTAATAATACTGTTGGAGCCATAAACTACACTTACTTTTTTTATAGATGTCACAGAAAAAAAAGAAATGTAGTTTGTCACTCCACTAGTTATTTCTCCACTTGAATTGCAGTGTGTAAGTAGTTTCTTTTAATCATTTAACAATTGCATTTATACTGTCTTCTATCACAACATTATTGTATGATAAACTTTTCTAATATTATATTTTAAACAGTTAATTTATAAAAATTTCCTAACAACAATTATACGGAGTTTGCTGTAATTTTATTCAACAACAATATTATCAAGTTTGTTCTTATTTTTATGTCAGAGGGAGGCAAACGAGCAGGCGGGTCACGCGATGTTAAGTGATCACCGCCGCCCATAGACAACTGCAACACCCGCGGGGTTACAGAAGCGTTGCCGACCTATAAAAATCCTCGGCCTATAAAAAAAGAAGTTGGGCCTCTGGCTCTCCTACTCACCGGACGGAGCATGGCGGTTGATAGCCGCCATTCAGGCGTCGGTCTTCTGTGGCACTTCCCCGGACGAGCCTGCCCATTCCTGCTGCAGGCTAATAAAGCAAGTAGCAGGCTCCACACCACTACAAGTAGTGGCTCCATACCACAAAAAGCCATAAATTTCCTATTATTAAACGTTACAATAGAGAATATAACTCCTGAGTCTTCTGAGAATGTTAAAAAACATTTTATTCAAAGGAAAATCCAAGTATATAAAGGTGGACAGAGTTTGTTATCTTATCACGTGTTACGTGTCTTAGGGTTGCAAGGTCAAGTCACAACATGAATCCAGTCTACCTCTATACCACGTCTAGTATAAGTTGGCATGTGTCAGAACTGAGAACTAATTTCTGAGGCATTAAAATTTATTTTTTATAGCGAAGGTCGCGCCCCTGTTATCTCTCAACTTATGCTTGACAGGGTGTACGTACTGACTTCTGCATGGGTATCTTAAAGTCGAATTTTCTGTGAGGTTTTATGCTATGCCAGAATGGCATAGCAACAACAATGAGTTCAACCGATTTTGATACATACGTGTATTGAAATCAAATTCAAATTGCCGGTGAAAGCAGCAGTGAGTCAGTTTCATTTATACTCCCGTCTTGTGATTAGTGAAAATGACTTAATTTAATTAGTACATTTTACGACATTGACACAGTTTCATTTCTGGAGGTCTTTAAAAACAATTAATTTAGATGAAGGAAAATGTTAAGGAAAACAACCTTATTTTATTACGTTATTAAATTACATATACAACAGTATTAGTCGATATTAAAGATCCGACTAAGTGCGAGTCGGCCTCGCACACGAAAGTTTCATAATTAATTTTAAAATTATCAAAATGTCAATATACTCGTAATAAAGGTTAAAGTAACTTTTAATATAGATACCTACTTTAAAAAAATCATTTTTCCGATTGTAAATATAGCCCATAACTAGATATTATAATTCTTAGATTATTTAATATATAACTATCTGCGTGCCCGCGAGTTCGTAAGCGTAGAATAGGTTTAGCCAAATAAGCGGAAAAGACACGATTTACATACAAACTTTTACCCCCCATTTTAGTGTATCTTATGACACTCTCAAGTCTTTCTATTATTTCCATATTTAAAAAAAATCACACTAATCCGTTGTTCCGTTTTGACGTTTAAGACAGACAAACAAATACACTTATAATATTAGTATAGACATATCACAGCGCTACTGAGGAACAGACCAGAGACCGATTGTTTAGTTTCAATACACTCGGGGAGTCTACAATAGGTTTAAGTCGGCACGCGTAGGGCGTCTGTAGGTCTGTATACTATTAAAGAGTAGGGTTGTCTATGACACTTTGTTTTTTTTTATATAGTTCAACATTACATGAACATAATATACAGGCAGGAGAAAAATGCCTTAATTATTTTTTTGTGTACTTCGTTAAATTACGTTTAAAATTGCTTATATCGTGACAGCTTGTTGCAGTAAGACTCCAATCCGTGGATATAGTATGATACTTCCAAGATATGTACTTCCTCATAGTTAGTGTCGGTCATATACATAATACTACATATTTAAAAAAAAACATAGAAAAAAATAATACATATATTTTTTGTATTCAATTATTATATAGGATACAGATTCTGTATCACGTTTTTTTTTTCTTTTACGGGGTAGAGGAAGCCAAGAGTTGTGACACTTTAAGACCAGATAACCAGAATAATGAGATGGAGACTTAGATATATATGAGGTGACCGCGAGACTGCTAACCAATTGCTTATGAGGAGAATTTCCAGTTTCCTTTGACTAACTTTTACAATCTGCGCGGTAGGTGCAGATTGTAAGACGCTGGTACATAAGTATCATGTTTTTCCTTCGCTTATAAACCAGCATGGAAGTAATATTCGGATGATAAATCCTTGGCGTGGCGACGTGGTGGGTCGATTCAACGCTCAAGTAAACTCGATTTCACGGAACCTCAAAGCGGCTTATACCTAATGCAATTCCAAATGGACTGCTAATTGGGTTCGTTAATGGTAATCCCTTAATGTTGATGATAATCGTGTAGATGAATATGAGATTTTGAATATTATATAACTGGGAAATATTATTTTTTAAATACCCTTAACAGACGAGCGTGCATGAAAAGATTGATAAATGTGTAGGAAGCGAAGGAAGTATGTCGGGACCGAAGTAAGTGGAAGAATATAGTCTCCTACCCCTATGGGAAAAAGGCGTGATCAATGACCATAAAATATATGTTTAATCTTAATATCTCCCATGTATAGACATAGATCAGTTACAGTTATTTTATATGTATAGATGATTTTGTAGATAAGTACTTAAGAAGACTAACAGTCACTTAAACTTCTTAAGCTTCATTCTTCTTCATTTAATAAATTTTGTAACAATTGATTTGATTTGATAAGCTTATATACAAAATCAAATAGACATATAGGGACAAATCACACAAATTTATTTAGCCTCAAACTAAGTTCGAGACTTGTATTATGGGAAAAATACATAAAAAATAATGAAAGATTGTGAAAAGTGACAACCCTAATTTAATTGAATTGCGAGATAAAGTTGTCTCTAGGTCCGCCATGAAGAAACTTTGTGTGTAGTTACGACTTCATTAGGACTTCGAATAAATGCGTTTCATATGTTATTTAACATCTTTTCCAGATTGAAGTTAATTATAAATAATAAGTAAAACTTTTCCTTTGCTGAGTGACTGACTGACAGACAACGCACAGCCGAAACTACGGAACGCAATAAGTTGAAATTTGGCATGTATGTTCCTGGGAGAGTGTAGGTAGGGGAGGATTTTTGGAAATTTCGTCCCGGAGAAGGTGAAAGGGATAAAAACATTAATATCAAAGTTAATCTACGCAAGCGAAGTCGCGGGCAAAACCTAGTAATGTTATAATCCAAATTGTCTAATAAAATAGAGAATTAATTAAGCGAAAGACTGAATAAGATAATATTTGAAGATGACATTATTACTTTCCAAAAGCCGCTTCAATGAGTTAAAAAGATTATATTATGTTGATTTGCTATCATAATTTAGTTTTGGGGCTTCTAAAGATTTTTTAGACTAATTACTTATATTTTGTTGATGAAAGATACCTAATATCTCGTAAGAAAAGGATATAAATCAATTAATGACCTCCCTAATTTTATTTTAATGTAATGTTTAACATGACTGGTTATTTTAGGACAAGACATTCAGAAACACTGAACATTTTAAGAAATGGACCTTTTGACACTGGACTTTTTAAGACGCTTGATATTGTAAGACTGGACATTATAGGACACTGGACTAAATAGTCCATTGGACATTGAAGGACACTAGATCGATCGAATAACATTTTACCGTCGCTAATGCAATTATTTCCAAATTGTCACAGACTACGGCCTTTTGTTCATCCCATAAAAATCCGTACAAATCTTGATTTAACCCTTCTTTTCATTCGAATATTTCTCGCAATAAGTGTTTTATCCAACACTTGCCAATGCCCGTGACTTCGTCCGACCAATGAATACTATATCTTGTCAACCCTTTGCTTGGATACGATAAATTATTTCCCTCGGGAACCGTACATATTTACGGGATAAAAAGTAGCCTCTCTTTTAATCCAAGTCAAAGTCCATCGCTGTGCCAAATTTCATCCAGATTTGTTCGGTAGTTTTTGTGTGATGCGCGTACAAACATACAGACAAAAACTCTAAAAACAACAGGTTTGGCTTCTATAGGTCCCATAAAGAGCCCCTATATATATATATTTTTCTTAGCTCAGTTACTTTTATTATATGTATGGGTTCTAAAAGCCAAATTTACTGGAAATTTACTAAGCTGTTAAGATTATTGTATCCTTGAAAATTGATACATAATATTGTTAAGCATTTAGGATGGCGTATTGGCATGGCTTGGATTACGTATTGAGGATTCGAGGTTAATGAAAGTTTGGGGTTTAATCTCGTTAAATATCGACTGAGAACGATATTAACGGATGGGATACCAAGGTTAGATTATTGAACAAGTCACTACGCAATATTATTGTTATTATTTGTTTGTTTGTTTTTGATGTGAGTGGGAGGCAAAAGAGCAAGCGGGTCACGTGTTGTTTAGTGA
>JADGIL010006859.1:0-14596 GCA_020352625.1 Cactoblastis cactorum | reverse complement strand
TACGATGAAATTTGGTATGTAGGTAGCTGAAGACCCAGAATAACATATAGGCTATTTTTTATCCCGGAGTTCCCGCGGGATTGATTCCTAATTGAATTTTATAGGGTTTCCACGCGGACGAAGTCGCGGGCGGCCTCTAGTATTATAATATAAATGCGAATGTTTGTGAGGATGTATATGCATATTTGTTACATTTTCACGAAAAAAAATATTGAAATGATTTGGGTAAAACATTATAGTAATATTATGTTATACATCAGGATAACATTGTGCATATAAGCTACAAATAAAATTACATACGAACGAAAGTGCGGACAAAAGCTGGTAAGTAATAAATTTGTTTATTTTACATGACTGAGTGTAAAGGTTGTATATACATACTTAAAGTGCTCATAATTACAATAGACGTGTTGGCGAAACTTTGTTTATTCATTACTTATAAAGATTCCAATCGAAACAAAATCAGTTCAAACAAAAAATTACATGTCAAATAGACCATCATTATTCATCAAAGATCCCAAAATATAAGGAAATAAGAAGTTGCCTTACTCGGTGTGTTTTAATTGACAGGATTTACATACAGCAGCATGGAACAGCTACCTGGGTGGTGGATCTGCTTTCGGTTTATATCTGGATACAATGTGTCTGATATATCTGAGCAGCGTGATTTTCGTCTTCTTATATCTTGATTTAGGTATGGAATGGTTTGTCTTTTGTCTTTTTTTAATATTTATAACAATGTTTATTATAGTGATCAACCTGTGATTTTACCCATATTGCCCCTTTCACGTGGAAACAACGGGATATTGTAATTGCCTTTCATAATAAATGTGCTATCTTCAATCTAAAAGAATTGTTTAAATCGGAACATAAGTTCTTAAGATTAATGCGTTCATCCAAACAAACTTTTCCGCTTTAACATTACGAGTATTATAGATATAGAGATACAGTATCACGTCTTTATCCCTTATGGGGTAGACAGAGCCAAGAGTCACGAGACTCAAAGGCCACGCTTAGTAAAATTGTAGACTTATTGGAATGGAGATTCAGAAATAGTGACAGTTTGCTAGCCCATCGCCTATTAGAATTCCTATTTCAAACTCTTTTCCTTGATTAACTTTTACAATCTGCGCGGTAAGAGTAGCAGCTGGGACATTCAATGTTTTTCTTTCGCTTCCAGAACAGCAGAGAGACTATATAGAAGACTGTATATATATATATATGTATATATAGATGTATGGTTAAATGACGTATTGAAGTTCTTTTCATTAACAGACTTCTGTATTAATTATCGGCAACAGGCGACGCAATAGCAGTAGGCAGCGTGGGCCTTGCGGTGACTCAGAGTAACACATTGACGGCCATGCTGCAGCACGGAGCCCGCATGCTGGTGGAGTTCATAGCTCAGCTGACGAGCGTCGAGCGAGTGCTCGAGTACACTCGCATCGAGACAGAGCCCAACCTCTTCCAAGGCAGTGAGTATATAGTTTGTGATGACTCAAAAGCCACACTGACAACCATGCCAGTGACAGTGTAGTATGCTGCTTATTCAAAGGTACTGATTACTATGCTTCGTTATAATGTTCGTATGTATGGAGTAAAATTATACACACTGTATTCTTCACTTTTTATCAATACTTGTACTCGTTATCAATTCAAGTATTTCCACTATTTGCTTAGGTATATTAAAGTGGTGATGCAGGATCTGATGAAGACTTATGAAAATAGAAGTATAAAATTTATGCTTTTACAGAAATAAATGCGCCCGCGCATTGGCCTTCATCGGGCAACATCGAGTTCCAAAGAGTGTTCTTGCGATACGCCCCCAATGAAGATCCTGTGCTCAAAGATTTGACTATCACAGTTCAGAGCGGATGGAAGGTAAAGCAAACCTAATGTTTTCCAAATTTTCACAGTCACAAACATCAATGGTTTTATATGCAACATAATGCTACTATTTTGGAGTGTGATTATAGATATTTTATTTTTATTTTTTGAAGTTAGTATGATTGAATGAATGAATATTTACATGAACCACGGGTCAAAAAGGTGTAAAGTGTTAATGAATTTCAAATGTTAAGAACCTTAAGGTTTCAGATTAGTATAAAAGGTATTCAATTGTATATATTTCGAAAAAGGAACCGAGTTGTATGTACATAAGTGAAATCGTTAGCAAATATATTTAGATGTAGATTCATTATACTTTGTTAAGCTGAGATAAGCAATTATCATCACAGGTTGGGATCGTGGGAAGGACTGGAGCAGGCAAGTCATCCTTGATATCGGCCCTATTCCGTTTCGCGTACATCGATGGCACGATATCCATCGACGGCATTGATACTTCACTTGTGGGAAGACAAGTAAGTTTTCATTGGGAGTTCATTGTGACTAATGGACCTTATGTATTCAATTTTTGGCACTTTAATGGTTAAGAAATTTTAATTTGTTAAATCTTAATATTATCAGAGTTTATTCCTATTCAAACTCATTTGCTCAAATGTTAATATAATACCGTCCCATTAAAAGTGTTACCTATATATAATTAGATTACCTTTAACACGGTGAAGAATTTAACTGACTGCTACCTCTAGAATTCTCTCGCATTGATGCGAAATTACTCGTACCTGATTTTAACCAAAATAAAATTACCTGACACTTTTAACCGAAATAAACCAGAGTCAAAAACGATACTCAGAAAATATTTATACAAATGTGGTTTTAACAATATTAGATATAAAAAACAAGTGCCAAGATGTAAGTATGTATTTCAGAAATCAAAACTTGGGCGATATTGCTTATTGTTGTATTACTGTAAACTGCACGACGTAGCTAACACGAAAAGGTGTATCCGCAAATACAAATTTAAATTATAGGTATTAACTACTGATTTCATTTGCAGGAGCTCCGGTCAAAGATTTCAATTATACCACAAGAGCCCGTTCTATTCTCAGCTACAATCAGATACAATTTAGATCCTTTCCATATTTACAGCGACGACGATCTATGGAAAGCACTTGAACAGGTTTATAATAATTTTACTCTAGGATATTGCCATTTTATTAAAATTAAAACTATTTATTTACAATTTTAATTTTTTTTAGGTTGACATGAAATCTTCTGTTCCTTCCCTCGACTTCAAAGTTACTGAAGGAGGATCTAATTTCTCTGTAGGTCAGAGACAGCTGATGTGTTTGGCACGAGCGGTACTAAGATCCAACAAGATATTAATTATGGACGAGGCCACAGCCAACGTCGATCCTCAGTAAGATCTATTCACTACAGAAATATTATTATTGTTTCCACAACACAGTGTTATATTGTTTTTTCTGTTTTTGCAGGACTGATAGTTTTATTCAGCAGACAATACGGCGCCAATTCTCAACATGTACGGTTCTGACAATCGCTCACCGGCTCAACACCATAATGGACTCCGATCGTGTGCTAGTGATGAGTGCTGGTCAAGCGATGGAATTCGACCATCCACATATTCTTCTTTCGGATCCAAATAGTATGTTTTCCTCCATGGTTCGTGAAACCGGCGAAAAGACCAGTGCGCAACTCCATGAAATAGCGAAGGAGAGCTATTTCCAGAATAATCTGAAAGAAAACGCAAGATGAAATCTTGATCCCATAAAAAATAACATTATTTAGATCGTGTGTCCAAAAGCAAATTATTAGCCAGAGTAGCTGAAGTTCTTGATCTAAGGATTAAAACAGGATTTATTTAACGAAAAGTGGTTAATCTTCATGAAAATACATATATATCAAATACCTACGTGTTAATGTAATCACATCAACATGTCAAAGTACTACGTATCATCTCAGGTGATATGTATATAGTACTTTAAAGTAATATGTAAAATGTTGTGTTTAGCTATTATTAAATAAGTTTATTACCTTTAATAAAGGCTAATGTGCTATTCCATGGTTATTTGTATATACCCTTAATTATATTCTCTACCAACAAAGAAGTGGTCTTCTTGGATGATAACATCTATAAAGCTGATAGCTCAGAAAAAGTATTATCACCCCTAGAGTTAAAAAAAGTGTGTGTTTCTTATGCGTGTCGACGTATGTCACTATGTTATCGTCGCTGCAATAATTGCAACAGCCTATTTTAAAGAATCCCATGTTTTACTAACTCATTTTAACTATTTAACTGTTACAAAGCACTGAAGACAACGTTATTTTAATGTTTTAATTAACAAATTGAACTCCATGATTGAAAGTTCATAATGACAACAATGATGTCAACTAAACATTTTTAAAATGAAGGTGAAGTTTCTAAGTAAAGATTTCAATGTTTTTTCAATGACATGAATTTGTACACTTACCATGCAATAAACGATAATATTATATACACAAGGCTTTATTGTCTAACAAATAGCTTGTTTTTTGCCTGATATTGATAACGATAACAGGTAGACGCTTGAAATATTTACAGAATATGTATTTATAGCGTAATTTTAAACATAAATAATTAAATTAAAATTAAACAAACTATATATAAGGGGGGCTATAAGGTGCTTTTTTTTTGCTTTTTTGTACTCGATATTTATAACGATAACAAGTAGACGCTTGAAATATTTACAGAATATGTATTAAAATAGTAACTTTAAAAAATAAATAATTAAATTTAAATTTAAAAACCTTTCAGTGAGGCCTTACATGTTTCATGTTCCACCAAATTAAGTGATACCAAAAAGAGTCGAACTTGATGGCCTTTGGATATTTTTTTTTTTAATAGCGTTATAGTTATCTATCGAATCATAAATGTGACGATACTGATATATATAACTGTCAAATATTTAATGATCTAAAATGTAATTAGGTTAAAAATGAGAAAGTACTACTTTGAGTAAGGTAATCCGACATAAAAGTATCATTTAAGATTTTCTAATTATGATTTATTTTTTACTTTATATAAGGGACAAAAAATATACACATAAAGTTAACTCTAAACTAAGTTTGAAACAAGTAAATAAGAGATTCTACCTCAACGAATACATATGTGCATAAATAAACATTCAAGACCCAGACCAATCAGAAAATTATTATTTTCCGGTTTGACCCGACCGGGGATTAGCGTACTGGCTTCTTCTTCGTCTTGTAATGTTAACAATTTTAAGAAAAGGTCGTCTACTCGAAATACAATAAGTACTTATTCGATTCAAACTGCGATAGTTTGAATCGAATAAGTACTTATTGTGTTTTCATTCCTTATTTATTTTATTAAATAAATGTTGATGCCGGCTCGTGCCAATATCAGACAAAGTATTCGTGTCTGTGCATTTTTATGCGGCCTATTTTATGAAAGCCGGCACGCGAAGCTGCCAACAGTTTTATCGATTTCATTTCATATTTTTATCCTTTTACTGAAACGCTGATAACCTTTGCCTACTTAGCCACAAACACGGTTATATGCAGTCTAAACTTGATGATCTCCAGCGCGAAGCAGGGAAAGTAGGCCTTAAAGTCAACGCTTAGGACCCAGGAAATGCGTATAAAATACAGCACGTGCAGGGTTCACGTACCTTGGTAGTATCAAAGACAGCCAGGACAGCCAAGGCTACAGCCACCTTCGCGCAACTCCGTCCCATAAGGAGGTCCCGGAAGCTAACTCGCAGAATTAAGCTCAAAATATTCCATTCCAATGTAAAAACCGTCCTTTTATATTGGTGCCAGACGTGGAAAGTTACTAAAGACATGACATAGCAGATCCAAATCTTCATTAATCGCTGCCTTAGACAGATATTGGGTATCTTTTAAACGATATCAAACGTACATCTGTGGCGAGACACCGATCGATCACTAAATAGCGTGTCGCAAATGGTCATGGATCGGTGACATACTCAGAAGAGATCCTACTCACATTCCGAGACAGGTGCTAGAATGGACCTCTCAAGGAAAGAGAAAGCGTGGTCAACCAAGACACTTCTGGCGTCGATCGGTAGCAAGAGAAATGAGGACAATCGAGCTTTATTGGTCTGAAGTGAAGCGCGTTGCTTAAGACAGAACGAGATGGAGAAGTACTGTAGCGGCCCTCTACTCCACCCAGGGGACATAGGAAAATAAGTAAGTAGTAATGAAACTTTAATTTTATTGTTTCCGTTATGGATTTCTTAGAACAACGAATAAACTAAGTGACTATTTGTTCCATTACGCGACATGCCTCACAACTTCTTCTTGATTATTCTTGTCCAAAGACTCTTTCACGTTGTTGATTAGCAATATGTTGCAAAATGTGTCCCCTTGTATATTTTAGGCTTTATATACAATTTTAGCATGATGCTACTGCCCACAAAGCGAACAGGTCGAATGTCAGCAACAGATAATAGATTATCTAGGTTAACTTGAAATCAATCCACCATTTCCTTCTTAGTAGGGAAACAGATGTTCTACTTTCTAAATATGTTTGTTATTTCTTCGAAATAAATACGCATTATAAGTTTTATTTTATTTTTTATTGAGTTTTTTTAGAGACCTTAGGTAATGAGAGAGAAAAATAAAGGGAGTCAAGCCAAATCTGTATAGAGCCATCTTAATTGTACATTATATAGCCAATATTGCAAAAAAATATGGCATCTAAACTTCAAGGGGCAACTATCCTGTATTCACACAATTGTAGTTTCATATTATGCAGCTTAGCTTACAATATCGCGACTGGCTCCGTAAACCAAAGTTGGCTTACAGCAAAGCTAAGATATATTTTACATAGAAAGAAGGGCCTGCACAACACGCTACATAAATATTGTAAAATATCCACTTTTACTTTTGTACTTTCATTCCAGTTTTAACACTAATTCTAATCTAACTAATGGGGTCTTTCATTGCATATGTCTATTCTTGGCGCTGTGCCAAGGTAAGGTACCAAAAAGGTAGCTTAACCTCTATATTTTTTATGCCCAATTATTAGAAAGCAACATCCTGTTGCCAAACAGGTTTAAATATTTTATCAACAAGCGCGCAAGCGCTAAGTATCTACTACAATAATGAACATGATACTCACGGTGTAAAGAAATCAGCAGCGACGGCAAATCCTACACGAGTATATACTATATGAAAGGTAAAGTATAATCATTCCCAAAAACATGGTCATGTAGAATACAATCGGATTCTTAAACATTGATTCTTGACATTTGTTTTCACACGGTGAAGTAGCAAAGAATATAGAAGATGCAATACTGCTTCTGGTCGAAACGCTATTAGTCATTTTGATGGGCTGAGGTAATTTAAATATATTTTTATAATTAATTCATGATTTTAGATATTTAGCAAAAGCCATTAATGACGGCACATCTTGACAAAATATTGATTGAATACATAGAGTAAATAGTTGTATTTGAAAAACACAACTTTATGGTGTAGAAAAGAAAAAAAAAATAGTAAAGTACGGGTTAAATTTTTTATATTCAGTGAAGATTGTGTGAATTTGCTCAGTGTATAATATAAAATTTTTATACTTCTATGCAATTTTATTATGTATATTTTTATATGAGTTCAAAATATTATAAAAGAACAAAAAATATATTTACTGTTGTATTCATGAGTAACATTCAATTTGTAGACGTTTTTGGTAAGTATTATAGTTAAACAAGTTGAATATTTAAAAGTAGAAGTAAAGTTACTGATTTCATCTTGTTAATAACTTCGGATATTTTTATAAAAAACACTCGTTACAACAACAGTTAAAAAATTCTACTACGATGTAAAGTTTATTGTCACAAATCACAATTTATAAGTTTATAATAATTCTGTTGACGCCGCTGATAAAAAATAGAATGAACTGTTTATGACATGAATTATATAATAATACAAGCTTATGCCCGCGACGACTTCCGCGCGTACTATTATTGCCGATATCTCGGGTTTTAGGCGACGTATCAAGATGAAACAAAACGCTATGTTTTAAGTTAGACCTACAACGACGAAATCTGCATTATAATACATTCAGTAATTATGGCGTGATTCGCTACAAACATACAGACAGTCAAACAGACAAAAATTCTACAAAAGATCGTTTCCTAAAGGTCTTAAAAAGAGCTCGCCACATATTTTTTCCTTAGTCATATATCTCCCATAAGTTCATAATAACCTATGTGTACACTGTTCATATATGTACACTGTACATATAGGTTAGGTACTATGTACAACTTATCTACATTCTTCTACATTGTATCTTCTTCTACATTGCACACTACGCTGCGATGGGTTTATTAATTAAGGATGTTAAGAAAAAAAAATTGCATTAGTCTAAGGAACAAATATAATTTCTGTTGGGATAAAATATTAACACGTATATACCAACTATTATTCACATTTGTATGAATACTCGTAAGTTTCACAGCATACAAGTGCAAACATTTTACTAACGTACATACTTATATTAATTTGTTTGACAAAATTAATCACAAAATCTTTCTTCTGGATTATCTTGTAAATACTTTCTCTTGGCTACTTCGTGTAGAATTTTACTCATATTATCCCCTGTTTCTTTGACCATAAAAGAGAAAATACTTTTGGGGTTCAGAAGCAACAAATGTGGGTAGTCAAACTCCACTGCCTGGCCTTTGTCCATGACTAGAACTCTGTCGGAGTCCATTATGGTGTTTAGTCTATGGGCTATCGTAATGACTGTGCAAGATGCAAATTCTCGACGAATAGTTTTTTGGATCAGTGCGTCCGTTCTGTAATAATATTTTAGCACTTTAATTCAAGTCAATATAAACAAAATAAAAGTCTCCCTGTTTGTATGGTATTATTTCATTGTTTACTCACTGTATACGAGTACATTTATTTTATACACTACATTTATTTTCAGTAATCAATAATTTAAATAATAATCATAATTCGGATAAAGCTAACTGTTTTTTTTAAACTAACAACAAATTTTAATACTCACTGAGGATCAACGTTGGCTGTAGCTTCATCCATGACTAGAATTTTATTGGATCGCAACACCGCCCGCGCTAGGCATATCAGTTGACGCTGGCCGACGGAGAAGTTGCTGCCGCCTTCTGACACCTTGAAATCAAGAGCAGGTACTGCATCCTTCAGCTCTACCTGGAAAAGTATTTTATAACTATAACTTTAAAAATTTTCAGTCTTTTGCTATGGTGGATAAATAGACTAAGTCATTCTAATATAAAGGAACATTTTTCATATAATAATTGGTTTTTATATAATATTTTTTATACAATAACTAGCAAATTCGGACCCACTTCGTTGGGCATTAATCCTATAGTTCACAGCTAAGTATTTTGGTTTCAGTTCTGTGACGATGTCTTTGTTGACTTGGTTCTTTTCGACCCCTTTTTACCTCTAAAGAAACAAAATTTGGAAAAACCCTGATACACCTATTTGATTTTTTTTAAAGAGCATTCGTGCCAAATTTTATTCGATCGGTAAAGGTTGTATGTTTCTGTAACTTTGACACCCTTTTTGACTCTTCCAGAGGTTATTGATTGTAAAATCATTTCTTATTTGAGCACTACGTGATAACATAATATTGCTGTCCTAATTTCAAGTTTATAACTTCTATGTTTTGGGCTGGACGTTGATGAGTCAGTCACCCTTGTTCTTTAATATATATAGAAGATTGGTAAACTTTTAGACAAATATTATATTTTAAATAGGCGTAATTTTTTATGAAAAACCGATCTCACATTTCTTTACTTGTTTTCAATAATTCAATATTTAAATCCAACAATATGTGAACTGAGCTTGATCTAATTTGTATGTATGACATTTATTAATGCTAACATCATTTAAAAAAAATCAAAATGTTTGGTCATCTTGAATACATTAATGAAGTAAAACAAGTTGGAATGGAACTCCATTTACAGTATTAGTGATAATAAAAATATAAAACGAGTGCAGCTATTTAAGTGGTGCTCTTGTATCTACTATTTTTCGCAGTGATAAAGACCGATGTTATTGCTCATTCCAGTCATGTGCTTACGTGAAATCGCCGAGTAAACACTTTTAGTAATGTATATTCACAATTCTATATAAGTGCTAAAAGCGTTGAAAATAAATTAAATATAATAGCATTTTATTAGTAAAGTATTTTTTTTACCGACCTTTTTTAGGGTAGACAGAGTTATAGTAAATTGAATAATTTTTTACAGATTTTTTAAAAGTATATTTCACATTTCTAGACGAATCAAGAGATATTTTTCATGGTCGAAAATAAACAATTAATATAAATAAACATTTTAAATCAATATTAATAAAAATAAACATTTTAAATCAATATTAATAAAAATAAACATTTTTTTCCATGTTAAAATGTTTAAACTTTTGTAAAATTTCGATAATGTGCACTACTTGAGATATGCTCAGACTAATCTTTTTGTACACCTGTGAGCACATCTTAGGCATCATCAGCACCAAACTACATGTTAGTAACTGAATTCTACAAAATGAATGCCCATATAAGAAATCAAACAAAATATTTTTGACTGCGAAATTGTACACTAATCATATTTTTATCATTTTAAAAGCTAGAAACTATTTTATCTTGTAAACTGACCTGTTCCAAAGCACGCCAGATGTCGTCGTCACTGTAACTGCTGAACGGGTCCAAATTGTACCGCAGCGTGGCGGAGAACAGCACCGGTTCTTGGGGTATGATCGATATTCTCGACCTTAAATCCTGGCAGGAAATAAAAAAGCTTTTTTACGAATATATGTATATAGAACATATCGGTTAATCGCATTATTTGTATCGTGTTAGATACAAATATATTATTTCTACTACAGAAAAGAATTAACTATTCCTTCTGTTAACCTGAAAATTTTCATCTGACAAATAATTAACTTTTAAATCCTCCAGAACTGACACAGAGTATTATGATTCTGCTCAAGTCTTGTCAAACTTTTTCACCAAGCAGGCGATTATCATCTGGCCAGCATTGGTAGTTTGCCTACATGTTATACTCATTTTTGCCCGCGGCTTTGCTCTCGTTAAACTCGGGGATAGGGGAACAGAAAGAGGCAAAAAGTAGCCTATGTCACTTTTCGGCCCTTCAACTATATTCGTATAAAAACACACACTAATCCGTTGCTCCGTTTTCCGTCTTTCAAACAAACAAACACACTTTCTTATCTATAATATTAGTATGGATTGTCTCCGTCTTCCCCTCCTTTACTTAACCAATGTTAAGTAAAACAGTATTTGTAATCGAATGTGAAGATATTTGTGAGCAAAAATAGATACAATCAAAGGTTACCTGCTTAGGGATCCCGTCGGTGTTGAGACCGTCTATCAAGATGCTACCCTCGCTCTCAGTGAGTCGGAAAAGTGCCGCTATCAGTGAGGACTTGCCGGCCCCCGTGCGGCCCACCACGCCCACCTTCGCAAACGCCAATCATTTAAGAAATTGTTTGTATTTGATAAATATAATATTACTAAAGCTCTACTTCGGAAAATTATAAGATTGACCATTGTAATTATAAAACTTAAATTTATGATACCTATTTAACTGCTACTATTCTTTTATTATTTTAGTCATTTTAAGTATAATATATCCACGTCAGTATATGTCCAAAAAATACACCATTAGCTGACTATTTTTATTTATTTAGATAAATTGTGCCTAAGTATACCATTAAATTATAAATGTTTACGACTTATATCAAAACAAAGTTACGCGGCTCATATAGAATACCAAACATAATTTTTTCAATTAAGTAAAACGTGTCTGCAATGGCAGCAAAAAGAACAAACACGAAACGCAAATTGGATATTCCAAATACTGACTGTTTTTCATGGCCCTTCCCGTTCGAGCGTAACCCTCCTTATTCCCAGAGGGATAAAATGGCGGAAACTGCAGCCTCACTTGCATTATTATATGAATTATTTATAGTCCTTATTGTATTACTATATAAAATTTAATTTAAGCATACAAGAATACTTACTTGAGAACTAGGTTTAAGAATTTTACTACTAAAACTACTACTTACTAAAATACTGATTTGTGTCACGTAACCACAAAGTAATTTTAGTTTTTCTGTCTATAAAATTAATTTTAATTACCTTCCAGCCAGGATTTATGGCGAAGTTCAGGTTTTTCAAAACTGGAGGATCATCGGGCCCATATCGCATGGACACGTTGTTGAAGACTATTTCTCCTTTCATTGGCCATTGACTTGGAGGTTTCGTAGCTGTAAAAATAAAATATTAATATGCTATATAGTCTTATCATCAGTTACAATTAAAATATAATTTTATATGTTTTAACGTCCGCAGGCATCTGTTATTTGGGTTCTAGGTTCTAGTATCTTAAATATGTGCATTTTTATTTTATTCATTTACTAATATTGGTATGTATTAGAAAGTTGAATACACTCCAACGATTTTTAATTTCATTAATTTACTTCACATATCAATTACTGATGTGTTTTTGTTCATATTACAACATGAAAAGTGACGCAGTGGCCAAAATGTTAGGTATTGTTGATTTTAAAGCCTTATTTGGTACATTTCCTTACGTCCGTCCTCCATGTTTTTCTCTTGTGGCAACATTCTGTATTCTAACACCCTTTCGGCTGATGTCATCTGCGCGAGAAAGTCGGCGGTGAACCTGGCTCCCATCTGCAGCATCATGGTTAGTGCCAGCGACTGGCTGACAGCCAGCCCCACGCTTCCCACGGGTATTAAATTTTCTACAATAAATCATTAGAAAAATAAAAACCTAACTCTGAGCAAGCAAACAGTTACTAACATTTTAACATGACTTTCGACTTACAAAGCCGTCGCTGTCACCCTTAATCTAGGTTTTAAGTTTATGTAATTATTATTGTTACAAAATGTCGTTAAGTTAATGTCCAATATAAAACAAGCCTCGAACTTACTCGGGCTTACTCAATTTATACATATATCAGTGAAAGTTAATCATACATTTTAACTGGTTAAGGAATTTAGTGGTTTTGGTATAAATATAATATAGTTATAAATAGTCATACAAATTGAAAACGTGAGTAATTAAATTATATTAAATTTTCTTACCAAAATCAATAAGTAAGAAAATGGACATTATAATGCCTAAGTAGAACAAACATAACACATCCAAATATAAACCAAATGCTGTAGAGCCTCCCAAAAATGTATAGAAGGCACTGGAGTGTATATCCTGGAAATAAAAATCATTAAGTTTGAAACGAAACAAATAACAGAAAATTTAGAAAATCTAAACACTACCCCGTATGTATTTTAAGGGTGAAACAGCATAAGTATTTTTTTACAGAAATGAGGTCAGCTTATCATGAAAAATGATCTTTTTTGAGTTATATTACAAATTTCAAACTTAGTCTGGACTTCCTTAATTTGTGTGATTTGGCTTTATATATTTATTTAGAAATAAAAATTAGTCCTACTTTAAATCTTAATGCAAACAAAATAACAAAATTAACTTTTTACCTCACCTGTGCATTATCGAATTGCCTTAAAAGCCTATTTTCAGACTTGGAACTTCTGATTGTAGAGAGTCCGGATAGAGTAGAGTTGATCATTCCAAATACAGGACTTTTTGCTACAAAAATGGGATGTATTTAATTAAGAACAAAAAAATAAATTATATGATATCTTAAATATTTTGGCAATTATAGTGTTAGGTTATAAAACATTTATATAAAGTTTTCTTCATAAAAACACACATAATTATTTAAAATATAGACCTGTTTTATTAATATAATTAATGTAAAGTGTTACTTTATTTTTATTTATTTTTTTATGAAAGAGGGAGGCAAACGAGCCGGCGGGTCAGGTGATGTTAAGTGATCACCGCCGCCCATAGACACCTGCAACACCCTGGGGTCACAGAAGCGTTGTCGGCCTTTAAGGGATTTATACGCTCTTTTCTCGAAGGTTCCGATATCGTAGTGGTCCGGAAATACCGTATCTTTACTTATAAGATACAAGCAGAGTGTTTCAGTGTAATAAAAGCCAAACAGGTTATTTTAACGACAGTACCACTGACACTAAATAAAAAATTAAAGTAGTCACAGTACTAAAAATACTAATGAGAGCGACATGTCTATCTGTAGCTGGTCTATTGTTTTATCATAGAAATATAGATAAAATGTATTCCAGAACAACAAACAAAAAGGGTGAAAATATATACTTACTTGTCCCCTCAAGTCGTTTTACTGCTTGGGCAGCATTTAAATACCACCTTAACATAATTATGAATATCACAATCAGAACAGATGTTGGTACCAAAGTCCAAGGTAGCGCTAAGGCGTTCAGTGTCAAAATACTGGCCATAAACAAGTATATCTGAACTGTTTCAAGCATACTACGAGGCATCAACTCGTCGACTGCACCCAAATCTTTGGAGAATCTATTTAAGATCCTTCCTAACAATTAAAAATATCCTTTTAAATACATACTTTGAATCAGTTTTGTGAACAGTTTGGTGAAAATTTTGGTAATAAATAAGTGAAAGATAAAAAAATAGTGCAAAAGTTATTGTAATACTGTACTATTGCAATATTGTAATACTGGGATTGCTGATAAAATCATGTTAGCGTATCCTGGTCAAAACTTATCAACATAATCATAGTATCATTATGATTATGTTGATAAGTTTTG
>JADGIL010006858.1:0-12934 GCA_020352625.1 Cactoblastis cactorum | reverse complement strand
ACAATACGCACATTTGAAGTCGGCTTTTTTAAACGTAGTTTTATTTATGTTTGAATTTATTCGGTACTGTGGTAAGCTAGTTCTTTATTGTTGATTAAAGCATAGTAGAACAAGCAAATTACACTTTAGTTAATTAATGACTGTACTTCTTAATTTTCTTTTTATCAAGCAAACGTTAAAGATTGCGAGGTTATCACCTTGAACTTCTTGGCAAACACACCCAAGATTTTAATAAAAAAAATTTACTAATAAATAATTTACATTGAAGTGCGGAACCCTAGAAATAATAATTTTAACTTCAATAAAATGTGCGTAGTAAAATCTTACTAATTCGTTTAATATTAAAGTTTTAAATAGAAAAGTGCAAAAGCTTATTAATTTCAACAGAAACTTTATCGTGCCAATAGAAATTCATAGCGAATAATGTTCATTTTAATCTAGGATTGAACTTTGTACGGGCCCACAGCTGGCGTCTGCAA
The DNA here is from genome assembly GCA_020352625.1 of Cactoblastis cactorum. NCBI lineage: Eukaryota > Metazoa > Arthropoda > Insecta > Lepidoptera > Pyralidae > Cactoblastis > Cactoblastis cactorum. Next base: position 12,455 of record JADGIL010006858.1, on the reverse strand, counting down.
TCTTTAAAACCAGCCGAGTGGATAACTTGAGGTGGGTTTAAACTAAAATTTATATAAAATCTATTTAAGACATATAGAGTATGTCATTTAGGGTCAAACTTCACTACAGCTGTGCGGAGCGGATGAAATCTTTTGATTTTTATTTATTTTATTTTATTCAGTACACATACAGACTATATTATATACTAATAGCTGTTCGTTATTTAAAAATTGGCCGGAAAAAAATGGTCTAATGTTGTGTGTTTTCATACTCATTTACTGAGTACAAGAAGGTTTTCTTAAAAAGGTTTTAAAAATATTTAAGAATATTTTTAACTAATCAATGTTTCACAAGTTTATAAAACTGTTATAATTTTTTAACCTTAAGTAAACTAATCGGTCACTAATTTAGATTCTTGGGTCTATCTATTTATGTACACAATCCTATTTTGGTTTTGAGTCTCGGGCAGTACATTGAGCTCTTAGACTAATACATATCAATCAATTTCGTTTAAAATTATGAAAAAATATTTATTTAAAAAAAGGTATACTTGCAAGTCTGAAAGCTCCTAGACAAACTACAACGTCATGAAGCGCTTTTCTGCTGAACTCCATTGAATTATGGTCCCGTCTTCTCTCTGCACGTATTTCCTCTAGCCTAGCTATAAAATAAAATTTAAATAACCATTTCTTTTTATTAAGCTACAGACACAAGAAGAAGATGCAATATTCGTCAACTGGTCAAAGGACAACTGGAACAAAAGTGTTTATAAAGTGTATGGGAGTGTCGAGCAGGTGAAATAAAAGAAAAAAGGTGAAATATTACAAGTCAAAAATCTAATATTACACGATCCACTAATATTACATAATCCACGTAACGACACACAAACTTCTAGCCACTGGCAGTTTTATAATTCGTCGAATATATTTGAATAAGGAAGTCCTTAGAAGCCAAATACAGCTCGACATATCTTTGCTTCGCACAGTTTTGACGGAGTCTGGCCTTTATACTTAATCAACCTTAAATCCTTAAACTAAAGGTGCATAATATTTTCTATAACTAGCAAAATACACAGGAAAATACAAAGACAGATTATATTTAAACTGCAATGTCAAAACCCAAACCTAAAGATATGATAGACTTTTTGTAAAGTGTGCCCAAAAATTGAAGGAGTCTACAAGAGTGAGTGCTCTCTTCAAAAAATCTAAAAAGCACAGTTCTTACCCATGATATTCTCCATTTTCACATATCTGTCTAAACAATGTCCCACTTTTTAAATAAACGGTTTCATTGTTCATCCAAACATTTTTCGAAATTATTTTATTTCTCATTCGCCTAAAAGTCAAAATAGAAAATAGAGCATAGAGTAAAATTAAGCTGTCATAAATATTTTTTATCACTCCAAAGAAGACTGCCACTAATTGAGACATCGAGACTAATTTCAATAACAGACTATTAATACAAAAAATTTTGCCCAAAGAGCAATACTTGTAAAAACTGGAACTTATTAATTTGCCAAAAGAAAGTTTTTACCTGATATCAAAGCTTTGCTAGCCTAATATCTATAAATGATGGGAGGATTACTATTTTTAATTTCTCTTCGTTTTGCTTGTAGAAAATAACAATTTTTTGCCATAAAACTTCTAAAAAGAAGTTACTATTTTTTGGGAACACTCTGTTAAAATTAAGGAATTGCGAATGTTGATGAGTGATCATTACTTTTATAATTTTTAATAGATATTGATTGAATATATCCTATAGGTTTCTAGTATAAAATTTCATATATAATTAAGCCGTCGACGACGACGGTAAAACAATTTATTTATATGAAAGAGGGAGGCAAACGAGCAGGTCGTTCACGTGATGTTAAGTGATTTCCCCCGCCTATAGACACTTGCAACACCCGTGGGGTCACAGAAGCGGTGCCGGCCTTTAAAAATCCATTTTCAAATGGGGAGAGCGGGGAAGTTGGGCCTCTGGCTCTCCAACTCACCGGACGGAGCATGGCGGCTGATAGCCGCCATTCAGGCGTCGGTCTTCTGTGGGAGTGTGGTACTGCCCCCGACGAGCCAGCCTATTCATGATGCAGCCTAAAAAAGCATGCAGCAGGCTCATACCACTACGAGTAGTAAGTAGAGGAATATCTGACGAAAGATGGTTACGTGCTTCGGAATGCACGCTAAGCTGTGGGATCTAGAACGAACGCCATCTAGTGTTTGTATAAATCTATGGTAGGATTGGTTCTGGATCTCCTATTTTAGGAAGCTTCGGACCCTGGGCTCGGAATTGTTACTGCTGAGGATACAACCGGGATAACGCTCGAAAAAGTACTCATAAAGAAATCTTTACTTACAAATATTATTTAAAACCAAGATATATAAAACAAAGTGCATAACACTCTTAGGGCGAAATTTATTTCATGATACATATATACACGTATATAATAATGTGAAAATTTCAACTGTCTAACTTTTTTTTTAGCTATCACGGTTCGTAAGATACAGCCTAATAACAGACGGCCGGACAGCGAAGTCTTTGTAATATGGTCCCGTTTTTATCCATTTGGTATAAAACTCAAAGTGTCTCCATCTTGTTAACTTGTCTTTAAAACAATATTATACGATAACGAAAAAGTGGAAGGATTGTTGAAATATTAAAGATAAGCTCAAGAGTTTTTGGTTGAGCGCGATAATCTCAAAAACGAAAGCCTGATTTGAAAAAAAAATCACTGTTAGAGAGTCCGTTTATTGAGGATAGTTAGAGGCTACATTTTACACCATAATTTTTACGAAAAAGGAAATAGGGGAAGTGAAATTGGTTACTAGTTACTTATAATGTCGAGAAGGTTTTACGTTTGTCAAAAAACAAAGCTCAAAACATGCATTACTTGAGTTTGAGTGTACTACTCTTGTTCACTATGCATTACTTGAGTTTGAGTGATTTCATCCCTTTTTTCCAACAGGCAGGATTGAAGTCAAACGCACTCATGTCTCTAATAGAAAGTCAACAGCATTATAATTGTTATTTTCTGTTGAATGTATTATTTTTGACAATATGTAGGGATACATCAATTATCTGAATCATTAAAACAACCTTAAGAACTTAGAAGCGAAATTAATTAGCAACGAGAAAAGTTGAGTTTAAACATCGATCAAGAACTCTTTGTTTATGTAAGAAACAATCAACGATTGTTACAAACAGTTGTTGAAATTTTAATTTCAATAATCAAATCAATCGTTTTATATATATTGATACTATGAAAGTTACATGTATAAAGTAGGTAGACAGTATTTTCACTTCTCATTAAAATTCCCAGGGTAACTTCCTGATGAATTTATTAGGGACTTTAGGCTTTATATAATTTTGTAACGTATTCTGCGAACTCTACAGAAAATTCCAAGTTTGGAAGTTAACCATTACTATATTCAGGAGCTTTGTCATTAGCTAACAATTTGTGAAGTTCATTATAAAATATTTTCAAGTGTATTTAAATAAATGGAAGTATTTAATTAAATCAGTTTAAGTTGTATAGGGTTTTTAAATACTCAAAAACGCAATTGTAATTTATTTTAATTCATTCAGTGTCTCCGAAGTTACTTATAAGGTAAATTTCTTTTATCTATTTTAGTTTTCTGACGCTCCTGTTATCGACGGCCTAGTTGGAGTTAGTTATAGCGTTTGCCTCTCAACCATGAGGTCCTGGGTTCAAATCCTGGTTAGGCTATGATGGAAAATGGTATTATTTTTCTGATTGGCACGTGTTTTGGATATTTATCTATATATGAAATTATTATAAAATATAGTGCCATTGGGTTAGTATCCTATAACTTAGTTCCTCCTCCATAGTTCAGACCTTTCTTCCTCGTTTGGGGCCAACTCAATTTCTGAGATATACGAGTATTTATTGGACAAATTAACTCAATTTCATTTTAGCTTCCATAAGTACGTTACACGTACTACAACGTACAGCTAGCAAAAACCGAAGGTTTAATGGGGTTCACGATTTCATTTCTAAATAAAAAAAATATTTCTTGTCTTTATTCTATCAGCCTGCCCTAAAAAAGTGATAACATATGTAATATGTTCGTATTTGACCAAAACAGTAGCCAGAAATTTATAGAGAAGTATCAAACAGTTATATTATATCAACTAGCGACTGCCCCGCGCTTTCATCCTTTCCTGTGGGAATTATGGGATAATAATTAGGCTAAACACTCCTTCAATAAAAGGACTATCTAACAGTGAAAGCATTTTTCAAATCGGACCAGTGGTTCCTGAGATTATCGCGATCAAACAAATAAACAAACACATCAGTATGTTGTAAAGATAGATTAACTATCTGGAGCATGTGAGTTTTAAGAATCTGTACAATTCTCCGGACGCAAATAAACTTATGTAAATATTCCGCGCTGCGAGGTAATGAAACCATTCTTGGGCACGTTGCCAGACCGGCCTGTAAGGAAGAACTTTAATCCTTGCATATGTTTAGGCACCCAAATTCTAAGTACCTACTATTTTAGTCTATAGAACTGGAATAAACTGATTAAATTTTCCGTAAATATATATGATATGTGTTAATTAATTTTTAGGTACTTAATTCATTTTTAATTTTTAGGTCATACAGGTCACGAAAAAACGTAAACTTGCTAATAATTTTACAAAACTACAGATTTTATCACCCTAATTACGTGACCAAGTCTACAAACATTTTGTTACCATCAATGAGCCCATAATTATCTTTCAACTAAGTTGAGTTTAAATTAAAAAGTTTTTCACGAACTCTCATCTCGAGTTTTACGATATTGATCTCGTTAGTGACAAGTATTATTAAAAGTTTGTTTTTGATCCAATAGGGAAAGAAAATTTATAATTTATTTTATTTATTTATGCAACATAAGTAAACAAAATTTGAAATATGGCTCGTAATTTTACGACTAATAGACACAGACGAGCCGCTTGATAGAAAGCAGTCACCACATTGCTTGAACCTTTAACTTGCTTGGCATGTCAAGCGACTTACCCAACCCAAAAAAGAATTTTCAGGGCGTTTTTAAAGGACTCTATTTATTTAACTGCTTGTCTCTAGATATGAGCTTATCTATACATATAATTAAAACTTAAGATACAATTTTAGGAGGTTTCGTAAGGTCAATAGAAGCTAAAAAAATGAATTTTGTCTTTCCGTCTATCGTCTTTTTTATGTAATAGGGAGGCAAACAAGCAACCCCAAATGGGGAGGGTGGGGGAGTTGGGCCTCTGGCTCTCCCTCTCACCGGACGTAGCATGGCGGCTGATAGACGCCATTCAGGCGTCGGTCTTCTGTGGGAGTGTGGTACTACCCCGGATGAGCCGGCCCATTCATGCTGCAGCCTAAAAAAAGCATGCATCACTATCGGAGTAAGCAGAATCTACATTCTTCCACTTACATACATACTTCCTTCGCTTCCTCCACATTCATCATTAGATTGTAGTCTCGGCCTACCCCTACGAGAAAAAGGGGTGATCATATGTATGTAAGTATTCCACAGCATTTAATACAAACATACGTGAAAAATCGACACGTGTTTCTATAAATAACATGATTACGTGGTTAAAACCGCCATGACAACAAAAACCAACAGATATACCGCGACATGTTTTACCAAATATTAATTTAAATGACATTTTTGTATTGTCAGGAGAATAATTAAAAATATATGTATCTTGTGAATGGAGTTTTTAATATATTTGCTTGATAATAATCATAATAATGGTTGAGCCATACGTATGTATTTTTTTATATATATATTTTTAAATATTACACCGGCTTTTATCTGATTTATACAACCGTTATGTTAAAGCGCCGAACATGACCTATTTATGAAATTCGCAACAAAAAATACCCAAGTCATGTTCCTCAATGGTCGTGTCGATATTCGGTTCGCGTACCCTATGGAAGCAGTATTGATGCACAAAAACCAATAATGTGGTAATTTATTTATAGAAAAACAGGATGTGAGCGAATTACAGGGAACATCGTTATAATATCGTACATTCTATACGTATAATAAACCTGTAACTGAGCTATGTCTGTTCTTGGAAAATATTAATATATTGAAGATATTTCTAGGACCTATAGAAGCCAAGATGTTTTTTAGAATATTTGATTGTTCGCATAAAACTAAAACTACTTGAGGAAATTTAATGCGGTTTTCACGTAGTAGGCATAACTTATAATATAACGTAGGCTTCATTTTTAATATTTCAAGATATTGGCATTAATAGTTATATGTGGCTGACGTTGCGGGCGTAAGCTAGTATACCATATATATGAAGATGCCATTTTAAAATCCTATCGTGGGGAGCCGATTGACGTATATTTATTTACGCGTATTTTTGTATGGCAGACCTTTTTTTTGCTATCATTTGATTGGATTCTAAGCTTTTGATTATACTCGTTACTCGTTAGCGGAGTCTCAGTATTAGGGTCTCGTTTTACCCTTTAGGAACGGAACTTTAAAATGATAATATAAAAAGATTATTTACTTTTTTAACATGCGAATGTAAATTTTATGCCTTTGAAAAGCTATCCTCAAATGGGAAGGGGGGTGAAGTTGGGCCTCCGGCTCTCCCACTCACCGGACGGAGCATGGCGGCTGATAGTCGCTATCCAGGCGTCGGTCTTCTGTGGGAGTGTGGTACTTCCCGGGACGAGCCGGCCCATTCATTCAGACTCATACCACAGTTAATACGTACGAGTAATAATAATTGTACGGCTATCATGTCAATGAATACATTTTTCTACATGTATGTATCTTATTATGTATCATTTATACATATTGCGTAAGCTTGCTCTAAAAACAGTAAGGTGAGACAGAGGTCAGAACGGGACTTGGGAGTGATAGTTAAGGACAAAGAGCAATTAAACTTTGCAGATTAGTTTGCTAGTGAGCTGAAAATTTGGCATATTACAAGTAGTACTGAAAGTCGCTGCAGCATATTTTTTTCTATTATTACGGTTCTAAATCTGTTTATAATTATGAGCCAAATTAATTTCTTACACAGATTCGGGTACTTTTGATATATTTTTCGAACAATCTCACACAACCCAAATCAATTCAGAAATCAAACCTTCATAGGTGCTTTTTCACGTCAATATTAATTAATATACTTTAATCAAACTACAGAATATCAGCATTTACAGATAAAGATTCACGTCTTTTCGCTTCGGGGTAGACAAAGCCGAGAGTCGTCGATGGCAACGCTGGGCTGAATTAAGGGCTTATTAGTGGAATTGACATTTAGTCATGATGAAAGGTTACTTCTCGATGAATTATGAGAAGAATTCCAAGTTTTAAGATTTTTCCCTTTTTGAAAGAAAGAAGAAGATGACATATTTGTACGTTTTACTTTGGTTCCCAGATTCGCATTAATGTTTGATATAAACAAATAAATATTAATATGAGATCAAATTACACAAATTGAGATAGCCTAAAACTAAGTTCGAGACTTGTACTAATACTTGGGATATTAACTCAACGACACTGTATTTTATAATACATTCAAGACCCAGGCCAATCAGAAAAATACAATTCTTTCATCAGGACCTGAACGAGATTCGAATCTGGGACCACTTGGTTGAGAGGCTGGATTTTACCACTGCGCCAACGAAGCCATCAAAAATAATGAAATTCAATATTAGTTACATCAATGATAGAAGAAGATAAACCGAAATAACGATACAACTATTATTAAAATAGACATCATAAAATGTTCTAAAGCATTGGGATTTTAAAGCGTTTTAATTGTTTTGATTTAAAAAAAAAATATTAACACGATAATTTGATTCGAATGAGTATGATGTAGTAATTTAAATTAATTATTTTGGGGATATTAGGAATTTACACAACAAAACAAAAAATACATTATTTATTTAAAAAAGATTAAATGCATATCTAAGAGAATCTCTTGTTCGAATGATAAAAATCACGACATGTATGAGCGGTCTAAATTTTTATAGGTCAATGTCGTTAACAAAATCAATACATTTTACGGTTCTTCTGAAAAATTAAGTGGTAGCCATTAACTACTTAATACATTTCTCCGCTAATGCTTTTTTATTAGTGGTCTGTTCCAATGCAAGCTAAGATGTTTAGTGGTTTTCTCGTAAAACTTTTTTTAAATTAATGTCAAAATAAGTACATATGTACATACCTGCTACGATATGGTGTACATGTATTCGGATGTTAAAGTTATTATGAAAGCCTTATGAATTTTTGAGTACCGATGGTCGAAACCTTGAAGTGAATTATTTAAAATGCTTGACTTATCAAATATTATGAAAATTGTTTAAATATAATATACTAGCTAATGCCCGTGACTTCGTCCGTGTAGATTATTGCTCGGTTACAATAAATTATATCCCTCGGAAACCGTACATTTTTTCGAGATAAAAAGTAGTCTATCTTTTATTCTAGGTTATAGTCCATCTCTGTGCCAAATTTCATCCAGATCCGTTCGGTAGTTTTTGTGTGATGCGTGTACAAACATACAGACAGAAAGACAGACATAAATTCTAAAAACAATATTTTTGGCTTCTAAAGAGCATCTATATAATTTTTTCTTAAATATCTCCCATGTACAGACATAGCTTAGTTACAATTTTATTTTATATATAGCCAATTATATAAAAGACATTCTTAGAAAGGAGCAGATCAGAAGTACCCTTACCGAGAAGTACTTACCCTAACTGACAAGCTTGAATGAAAAGATTAATGAATGTGGAGGAAGGGAAAAAAGAATGTCAGGGCCGCAGTTATTAGAAGAATGTAGTCTCTGCCTACCCCTATGGGGAAATGACGTGATCATATGTATAGCCAATTGACTTGATCTAAATAATAATTACTGATATATTTTGCATAATTTTAGAAACACTTATGATTTAATAAATGTAAAACAAACCAGTTTTACTTTTTTTTTTATCACAAGTTGACATAAGGCATCGGAGAAATTCCTTTACTCTTGTAGATTTTAATACTATTTGCAATGAAAAATTGGTACCTTTTAATCTCTGACCAGTTCTAACAGTGAGTAAAATATCCCAAATGGGCAGAGTTATCGCTAAGGTTAGCGTTCTACTAAGAAACCTTTTAAAATAATAAATGCTCCCTAGTATTTATCTCGAAACCGATACCCGCTGCACCGCTGTCATTAGTTAAAGCCAACTCGCATCTTGGATGAAAGAGCTCTATTGGTTTTTAAGAAAATAGATTGGTTTCGTGGCTTGAAAATATTATGGATGGATTATGTTTACTTTTTAACCCCCGACGCAAATCGAGGGATGTTATAAGTTTGACGAGTGTATGTCATTCTGTCTGTGGCATCATAGCATCCAAACGGCTGAACCGATTTTAATAATTCTTTTTTTGTTAGAAAGGTGACTTCATCGAGAGTGCAAGTTTGTGTCGAAAGATTTTTAAATTTTTAATTTACATGTACGATTTAAGTTCATTGATTTATAATAAATAATATACAAAAATAAGTACTGGAGCCCTGTACCAAGCCAAAGCTTGTATTACATGAACACCAGCGTTACAATTGATGTTAAAATATAAATGAAACATAGCATTTAACTAAGCTACATGGCTTTAAATTACCTGTAGAAGAAAGTAGAAGGTACATATATGATTGGTTGAGGGCAGGGTAGTTGGGCCTCCGGCTCTCCCTCTCACCGGACAGAGTATGTCGGCTGATAGCCGCCATTTAGGCATCGGTCTTCTGTGGGAGTGTGGTACTGCCCTGGGCGAGCCGACAGTCGCAAGTAAAATCCAGAACTAAATAAATCGACAGATACGTATTTTAAATTTCGATATACCAATATCAATATATTAGCTTTCAGCAGTATTTATCTACATCTCTACCTAGATTTTTTGGAACTACCACTTTATAGACAGATTACGATATCATTCAATTATTATTGACATAAACTGCACGTAAGGATAAAATTTCTGAATAAGTAAAGTATAAATATTAATTATTTTAAAATTTTATATTCATTGTATTAAACAGGCGAATCAAAAAACATTGGCAACGTAAACTGAATTAATTACAGAGTTCATCGATTCCGACAAAAAGGTTGTCGGTAGCAATGTAAATATTTAATTGATTGCATTTTAATTATCTACTTGAGCCGCGATTGATTGACGAAACCACAGAAATACTTGTAACGAAGTCTATAAGCTATTGCATAGCTTTTATCTGAGGCTCTGAGCGCGGGGACCGAATGTAAAAATTCCGTAACGAAAAAACCTAACACGAGCCGTGTATCGTCGGACCCCAAATAACATGGGAGCAGGGCAGGCATCTTTGAATGTACATAGACTATATTAAAGAAAAAAGTAGTATGAGGTGTCTTTATAAGACGTAGTAAATTTTATTTTTATTTTTGTGTGACTGTCTTTATGTATGCAAATCACGCAAAAAATCCTTTACAGAATTTGATGCAATTTTCACAGTTGTTTTAAAAAGGTCTAACTTTAAATCTATTTTTATATCTATCATTTCTATATTCAATATTAATAAAACAGATAGGTGCAAAGATTTGACAACACAGCAACCAGAAACTGTATTGCATAAGTACATTATTAATTTGTTTACACAAGTAGTTAATAAGTTACGAACAGGAAAGCTTCACACCCAGTGACGCGGCGGAACATACTGAAAGTTCCGAACGTGATGCACGGGACAAAGTTTGCGGGAGGAAGTAATGTGCAGTTAATGTAAAACCTGTTACTCGCTACAATTTCTTTCCTCTTTGATCCCTGAAATTTTTAATTGAATACTGTTATTTTACTGCAATGGATATGGCATGGCGGAAGCGGAAAGGGGAGGTCTTTGCCCAACAGTGAGATATATAACGGGCTAACAAAAAAAAGTGTTATTTAAAATTTTAATATGCCAAATTTCATCATCATCATAGCGTATGAGAATACGCTATGTTGCATCCTCAACAGTTGCTTCTTAAACAAAGTGGTTTGATGAGGTTTCTGTTTTTTTTTATACAGCAACTACTGTCTGACCTCTGCCACTCCAAGAGTAGCTAGATGGCTCAGGACCTGTGGGTCTTTCTTGCCTTCCGAATCTATAGATAAATTAATATGAAGGGACTGAGTGAACTCCAAAGTAAGTTTAAGACATAACGAAGTTACATATTTTATATGACTACCTATTTCTTAAAAAAAAATGACGTATCCCGTGTGACCTGTGCTCTATATCCTATTCCAAACAGGCGGTTCACGTGATCACCGCCGTCCATAAATACCTGCAACACCCGGGGGGTCACAGAAGAGTTGCCGGCCTTTTAGGGATTTATACGCTCTTTTCTTGAAGGTTCCGATGTCGTATTGGTACGGAATACCGCTGCAGGCAGTTCGTTCCACAGTGTGGTCGTACGTAGTATAAAGTTTCCTTCCTTCTCGATTGTAAATACGGCCGGTTGCTTAACCAAAATTTTATATTGAGGGCACAGCGGGTTTTAGCGAATAGGGATTTATACATAGCCGCTATACTATATTATTAAAAAAGTCGTTAATGAGTACCCAGCTTTATTTACTCCATACGTTAATAACTCGTGCACATCACCGTCGCTCCCACTTCTGATATCAACTTGCATTGTAGTTAGTGCTAATTACGAGTGTGTTACCCCGCTTGCTATTGAAGTACTTAGCTAATCTAGACATCCTGAGGCTTACGTAATATTATTTGTGTCTTGATAGAAGTATATTGTCGTTAAGATACAGGTTTCGAATTTAGCTTCAGGTGAATTTAATGTAATTTGTCCCTATATATTTATTATTTTTTCCTATTTTCATCCAGAAAGAGTATGTTTTATTTATTAGAAAAAAATATATATAGTGGTACTTTTATCGCGAAATTCTTTTGGGAATAAAAGTGAAAATCCGCTAATATTAAATTTATAATAATGTACTTTATATCTCACAATTCTCGGTTTACTTTTAAAAAATATATTTTTTTTTACTCTTGAAACTATTATTATAGTAGATTAAAACACTCGGTCTTTTAAAAAACTTTTTCCATTAGGATTTGAGTGAATTTAAAAACAAAAGCTTAAAAAAATCACAAGTTTTTGAAACCTGTTATTCAGTAAATTTCAATTAAGTTTTGTTTCTTTAGGAATTGGACCCGCTTTAAATAATTAATTAACATCGAATCGTTAAGCATTTTGTGATTTCGATTAATTAACAATTCTAATTATTACAACGAATTTGGGACTATGAATATAATTCTGTTATTTTTTATAACATTCTTAAACAAGTAACGAACGAGGATGTTAGTACGTAATTATGTAAACTAAGCACACATAAGTAAGTAATTATGTAAACTTAGGGGACTGCTACAGAGTACAAAGTTTAAATCAAAATCAAAATATTTATTCAGAAATTAGACCTTCACAGGCACTTTCTCACGTCACCAATAA
>JADGIL010006856.1:0-18915 GCA_020352625.1 Cactoblastis cactorum | reverse complement strand
CACACACAGAACATAAACCTGTATAAAATTCCTTTGTTTGTAGTGATTAAACCGCGATAAAATCCGTTAAATTTGTTTCATTTCAATGTCTAATTTTCGCGTAAACTTAAGAAATAATTAAAAGATTATTTTGTTTATAAGTTATGATATATGTATATATATGGAAGAAGTATGTTATTGGAGAATTTGTTTATTACAGAATACTAAACAAAGTTTGGAATATGCTTCCAAGTTGTGGTCGGATATGACTAGTGTTGGGACAGTTCCAGTAAGGAGGGCGTGCGCTTTCTTTGCAGGTATGTCTTTATAAAGATTATTTCAAATGTTTGCACAGTGTGTAGAACATATTGTGTTTTTGTCTTGGTGTATATTTAGTTTATTTTCCATCTATACTAGCCTAGACTAGAAAAGAAACTACAGTAATATAGCAGAATCCTACTAATATTATAAATGCGAAAGTTTGTGAGTATGTCACTATGGATGTTTGTTACTCTATCACGCAAAAACTACTGAATCGATTACGATGAAATTTGGTATGTAGGTAGCTGAAGACCCAGAATAACATATAGGCTACTTTTTATCCAGGAATTCCCGCGGGATTGATTCCTAATTGAATTTCATAGGGTTTCCACGCGGACGAAGTTGCGGGCGGCCTCTAGTAATATATAATTTAATATAGATATTATGTAATTTTTAAGTACACGCGGGCGAAGCCACTGGCACATATTAAAATACCTACTTACTCATCAGGAAATCTCAGAAACAATTAAATGCTCAAATTTTACATGAGGATTCCTTTAAAGACGTAGGTGCTTGCTAAGACGGGATTATGCAATTTTCCCCCGGAATGCGTTTGTTTAACCGCAGGACGGTCGCTAGTGTTTTCTTAAAGTGTTAATAATATCTTCATCTTATTATATATATCTTTTCAGCTTTGGCGCTGAAACAAGGAGCACCACACATAGCACTCGAGTCGATATCCTCACAAAAACAACATTACGTCACAGTCAGAAACATTAAGGTAAGACAAGTCCTAGTTCCCAAAAATATACTTATGTATATTTTAGTAGCTATACCCGCGACTTCGTCCACGTGGAATTTATCAATTATATTTGTATTTAAAAAATATAGTAGTCTAGGTTACTCCTTATTACATCAGCTACCTGTCAGTGAAGTTCCGTTAAAGTCGGTCCAGCCGTTTCAGAGAGTTAACCAGAACAAAGTAAACCTAAGTGATTGTTAGTTCTTAGGGAGCCTTCATAAATAATAAATCACTCATATCGGGTTGTTCCGTATTTATCCTCTAACGAATCATCCTACGACATTTTTCCCAATTCATCCTATACTTTATTTCTGATTCATATGTTATATAGAGTAGGTCGAGTAATGAATTGATATAGAATGAAACAAAAAAACCGGTCAAGTGCGAATCGGGCTCACGCACGAAAGGTTCCGTACCATTATTTATCAAAAACTACAAAAAAATATACGTTTCTTGTATGGAATCCCTATTATATTTTTTTAAATTTAAATTATTTATTTTTAAATTTAGTAAATAAATACATAGTTTGTAAAAAATGTGTAAAAAAATTTACTCATACTGATAGCATAAAAATTGATAGCCAGTTGCACCAACTAAGTACGAAGTTGTAAAAAATAACGTAAGTATAATGTAAACGGAATCCGTAAAACCGCCAGAATAGTGCTGTGTCAATTTACTTTTTACATTTTACGGATACGTTTTTCGTATACATTTTTAGTCCCATAAACTTTCTGAATTTGCAAAGTAACACATAATAGAATAGAATTTATTGCTGAAATTCACAAAAGACACAATTAAATACAACTATTTTACATACGAAATAGGTTTGTAAAAGTTTTGTGTATTTTTTTAATATATATGTAATAAGATGTAAGTAATGTATTGTATGTATGAATATGTAAGTTATGTATTACTAAATACTGGTTATTGACAAACATCAACTTTTTTAATCGTAAACAAATTTATTTTAAAACATGTAATCGTTGTAGCAACATAATTATGTATATTACCAAATTTTTTAATTGGCCGGAATATATTGCTATGTAAAAATATTATTATTTTGTTCTTTTTTAATTTAGGCCACAGCTCTGGCGGAGATGGGACGATTAGACGATGCGCTGTGCGTACTGAAATCAGTTTTGGATGTCGACGCGCCAGACATGCAAGCCAAACACACATTCTTTGAAGAAACGGTATGGCTATCATTAATTTGATTCCTCTCAAAGAATCCAGCTTTTTGTTCTAAAGCAGCTTAGTATCAAAATCTTTATTAATATTCTTGTTTGTATATATTATTATATTTAAATGTGTTAGTAGTAACTTTATTGTATTGCCACAATTAAAAATAAAATAGAAATGTAAACTTTTGTTATATTTGCCAGATTTCAAGTATACGACAGGCGGTTGAAAAGTCGAACAATAAAGACATCCAAAAAGAATTTACCGATGTCGAGCGCGCTCTAAGGGACAGAGGGCTTATCGACAAACAGGTGTGTATTTACCTTTACTCTTTAATATGCGACTAGCGACCGTGCCGTAATTTTACTTACACTGGTCACGTTACCTTGGTTATTATGGGATAACAAGGAGTGAATGTTACTCCAGAAGGTCTAGTCTATATATCTGGCAAATTTCATCAAAATCGGTCTAGTAGTTTTTAAGTCTATTCGTAAAAAATGTTCTCAAAATCTTTATTAATATTCTTTTGTAATATAATATTTGTATGAAACAGATGAATGTCTAAAGAATCAATAGAACACATTGCAATACCAATAGACTTTTTAGACTACAGCCCTGCACAAATTTTGGATATACAAAATAATTATTTCTCCACTTTGAATAATATTTATATATTTGTTTCCACAGACTCTGGACCAGCTGGTGAGCTCTGAGATTTCTTTAGCCATTAAGCAGACCCCACGAGGAGCGACCTCATATCAAAACAAAAAGATGCCTTACGGACACCGCCAGAGAAATACTAGTAACTAGTACCTAAATACTATTAACTGGTTCTCAAACATTAGTTACTGGTACTTACGTACTAGTTATTGGTACTTACGTACTAGTTACTGGTACTTACGTACTAGTTACTGGTACTTACGTACTAGTTACTGGTACTTATGTACATACTAGTTAATGGTACTTGAATAATAGTAACGGGTACTTTGATACCAATAACTAGTACATATTTCAAAACTAGTTATAGCGACCGGCAATAATTTGGACAAAAATTAGGCATATTCTGCATAGTATATTCGCCTTTATCTCCGCAGTATAAAGTTCTGTGGTGTGTAGTAATATTGGCCAACTATGTGCCGGAGGTTATACTAGTAATTGGTAATATTGTATTGGTATTTAATAACTGTTACATACCAAAAAATTAGTTACTGGTACTTAAATACTAGTAGTTTATGTTTGTGAACTGTAAGCGTTGGAGAACGTGTCATTGTACCGTCAACCATTAATAGTTAAGTATCCAGGGACAGAAAAATACTTCATCTTTTTCCTCACAAAGACACACTATACATAATTTGTTTGTTGAGCGTATTTGTAGGGTAAAAGCATAGCGAAATAATAATAAAATAAAAAGCGAATATCAATTTGTTTATAATATGTGGCAATAAGTATTTTTTGTATTCCTGGATATTTAATTATATGGTTGACTGTATAATATAATAAAATGTAAATTTATTGTTATTGTGTGTATGTAAATGAATTATGATTCTGAAGTTCATTCTTAGTAGTTGTTGTGATGGTTTGGTTGTAAATATCTGTAGTTCATAATCTGATATCAAGTGTCTTAAGTTTTGAGAGAGCAATAAATATATTTTTTATTGAAAAATTTAAAGTGTATGTAATTCAGCAAATTTATAGAAAAAAAAAGATATTTATTGTGTCAGATTATTAAAATTACTGTTTGGTTAAATTATGAACTAAAGTGTAACGTATGACAACAAATTATTAAACTCAAAAGAAACAATAAAATGTTAATTTAAAACCTGATCTACATTTTATTGAATCCTTATATTTCCTATTAGACGTAAATGATTAATTTTATATAAATAAATGAGCGGTACCTGAGTGAAATAGTGCTTAAGATGTGCCAAAACCTGGAAGTCATGGTTTCGAATCCCACTGGAAAGCATAAAAATATATTTTCAATCTGATTAGGACGTTGCATCCGTTTGACGTACGATAAACAACGTTGATCGGATAATCAAGTGATCACAGACAAATCAACCTATTTCGTCTATGTCAAGTGATACAAGCAAGCAGCAAGAAAACAAAGACACATATGCTTCGACAGCGTTCGGCAGGCAAGTTAGCTGTGGAATCTGAAAAACATTTATCGTTAATTTTTTTTATGTCATAGGGAGGCAAACGAGCAGGCGGGTCACAAGATGTTAAGTGATCACCGCTGCCCATAGAAAACTGCAACACCCGCGGGGTTACAGCAGCGTTGCCGGCCTGTAAAAAACCTCCGCCCTCCCCATTTGGGGAGGGCGGAGAAGTTGGGCCCCCGGCTCTCCCACTCACCGGACGGAGCATGAAGGATGATAACCGCCATTCAGGCATCGGTCTTCTGTGGGAGTGTGGTACTTCCCCGGACAAGCCGGCCCATTCGTGCTACAGGCTAAAAAGAAGCCTGTAGCTGGCTCTACACCACTACTAGTAGTGGCTCCATACCACTAACAGCATTAATATCTGTAAACTTATACGATTATTATTACAGACGGACAGGTTCGACTGATGACTTTAGATTGGTTCTAGTTTACCTTTTTTTTGTGAACTGTTAGACTGTATTCGTTCTCCTAAATCACTTTATTTAACGTTAAGTAGCAAGCTGTTATACGAGTACGCAATCGCTGAGGATGAGACCGCCGGGAATACGCTCAGATGAAGAAAAAAGATGGTGTGTAAATTTTGAACATTTTTGAAGCTCAAGTCTTCATGATAGGACTGAAGCTCGATTGGACTCAAGACTCCGAGTTAGGTTAGTTCACCGAGTCTTGTAAAATTGAGCTGAGTCTATCGAATATCGAAAAAATAAGTTAAAAATATATTACACCTATTTATTCAATAAATTTTAGTTAAAAGACGTGCTGTATGTTTCTTTATTTGGAGAAAGGAAAATTAAATGAAAAATCTTAAGGAATCAAAATATTTAAAAACATAACCCTCCTTCTGCCGCAGTCGGGTAAAAATGTGAAATATTTAATTTTTAATGTTTTTACATTTAATATATTATACTTATACATGTATCGCAACGCGTATGCGTTTCTTAATCTTAAAACCGAACAAAACATTTGCAAGTCAAAAAGGATCTAGTATAAAGCTTTTGTTAAAGGAACGTTGTAGGAGTCATTATGGCCGCTTTCCTCGTGTTACAGCGGAAATTAAAGACTGGTGGTAAAGGTGAAACTTTCTAAACGTGTTCCAGGGATTTTTAACTGGTTTAAAATGGAGCGAAAAGTCTCGGTTTCTCGTTGAAAGAATATTGAGGTGGTATACAAGGTGTACGTGGAATTTAAACCGACTTTACAAAAGCTGTTACATATTGCGATTACCTAACCTAAGTATTTTTCAGTTTTCGCTTAATATGAATATCTCTTATGAATGAAAACAAAATAGGCCGTCTAAATTTACTATATTTTTATTTTTTTATGTATGAAATTTTAGTATGAAGCTCCAAAAAAATTTTTTTTTATTTCATATTATTATTTGGGAGTTATTACTTTCTTATGGAGTAAGAATTTAATATTAAGTTCGAGTAAGAGTTATGACCTTCGGTATCGTTACAATTTTATTATATATATATATATTATATGTAGATATAGATATATAATAAATACATAAACATCCAAGACTCAATCATTATCCATCATGATTGAAACTAGGATCTCTCGTTTCTGACGCAAGGACTTTTCCACTGCGCCAACGATAAAATTTCATTAAATTGCAGTTATTATCAAATTCCAAGAGAGGTCAGGATCCTCTATAGTTCTTAGTCAAATATTGACATTGAAACCAATTAGTACCCATCAATGGAGAAATTTTACATCGAAGGTCTTTTCAATATATTTTTGGGAAATTGATTTCCCTACGAAGTGTTTGCTTATAACGAACGATCCTATGTTATGCGTATTTTTGGTATTCAAACATCTTCTAATTAAATAATCGTTAATTATGAGATGTCTGGATACCGAAAATTCGCAAATTTCTTAAAATAAAATTATATAATGATACAATATCATATACATATTATGTTCGGCTGGCATTAACTATAATTTTTCTTCTCATGTGTGTCGATCTTATGACTTGGATGTACCTACATTATAATTATTGAGATTTGTTTGTTGTTTCTGTCTGTTTGTTGTTAAAACTATTATGAAATGTGATACGGTTTTCATAGTGCGAAGATTTTCGTGGTGTATAGGTTAACGTACTCGAGCGCTATTCAGGAGTCCCGGGTTCGATCCTCGGTCAGGTCATGATGGAAAATGACCTATTTCTGATTGGCCTGGGTATTGGATGTTTATCTATTTATGTGTATTTATTATAAAATATAGTATCATTGAGTTAGTATCCCAAAATATCGTACTAGTATTGATGCCACTTTCCGATGTATTGCATCGATAAAAAACATCGATGTATTTTTTTATGTCCATCACTATTTCTAATTAGCCTGGGTCTTGGGTGTTTATTATAAAATAAGGTGTCGTTGAATTGGTATACCATAATACAAGTCGCGAACTTACTTTGAGGCTAACTCAATTTGTGTGATTTGTCCTTATATAATATATGCCTATTTATTTATTTATTATAGTTGTATTGGTCTAATTTAATCGATCTTTCCGCTTAAAATATGGCCTAGGTTTCATCTTGATTTATCATGTTGACTAAATTGTTGTGTGTTTGTCACGCTAAAACTCGAGAATGGCTGGAATGATTTGTATAATTTTGATCTTGAAAAGTAGTAGGTTTTAAAGGTGACAAAGTCCCAAAATTCCCACTGAAGCGAATCCGCGGGCACGGCTAGTAGATCAATAAATAAGAGAAACTAAACGGCGCGGTGGAGATTAAATTTGAAGTGATAAACGTAACGGATGGCCGCCGAAAACGATTTCTGATTGATGCTGTCTTCCAATCTCCGGGCGCGATGTGATGAATCCTAAAAATGTCGCGATTATATTCGAGAGACAGACAGCGGGACTTTGTTTTATATCTTTGTAATATGTAGTGAATATTAATAGATGTAAAATAGAAAACAAGATCACAGTCCCTTATTATAAAGTTTAGTTTTTGTGCTTGCGTGCTGGTTTATAGTTTATTCATTAAAAACAACTGTGACAAAATAAATATATAATGAAACACACAGATTGAGTTAGCCCCAAAGTAAGTTCGAGACTTGGGTTATAGGATACTAACTCTATATTACGTTAAATCTATATTTTATAACAAGACATACATAAATAGATAAACATCCATGACCCGGACCAATCAGAATCCGGGACCTCTGAGTAGCGGTCAGGCACGCTAATCATTACACCAATGAGGTCGTCAATGTGTTTTTTTTATGTCAGAGGCAGGCAAACGAGCAAGCGGGTCACGAGATGTTAAGTGATCACCGCCGCCCATAGACAACTGCAACACCCGCGGGGTTACAGAAGCGTTGCCGGCCTTTAAAAACCTCATAACCTTTAAAAACCTACCAACTTCTCCGCCCTCCCCATAAGTTGTGTAAAAAACATGTTTAAATTTTTTCATAATAAATTTTTTGTCGAATAAAATATCTTCACTAATAAAGCGGAAGATTTTGTCTGTTTGGTTGAAACGATAGTCTAATCTGAACGATAGTTTGATCTGATTTAAAAAAATATTTCACTATTCGAGGAAGGCTATAGGCTACTTTTTGTCCCATAATTCTCAAGGGAAAGTGAACAGAGCGGTTGAAACCACGGGGCGGTCGCTAGTATTAAATATGCTAGTATAAATGATAGAACTTAAAAATGGTTTGCTGCTTATAGGCATCTAATAAAAATAACCTACTAGTAGCAATCGATACCACTACTCGGAGTTGGCAAGACTTAAACGGTATTAGTATAAGATCAAGATATACAACGGTCTCCATTCAATTGTTTATACAATTTAACGTTACCTTCTAATACTACGACGAATATTTGCCGTGCCCATCGAACGGTGTTCCAGATTATTTTTAAAGATAAAGGGGAAATTTTCTTGCATGTTCCATCTTTTGGATAATAAAAAAACGATTTAAATAAATTGAAAGTATGATATATAGAGATAAAACTTATGAGATAATAATGTGTTTTAGTAGTCACTTACGAATACTACAGGTGTAAACAGGGAAATTACTATTTGTATCTGCTACCATTTGTTTATTCATCAAATTATAAAACGAAATAAAGATTTTAATGTTAAATGATAACTACTGCCGGAATTTAAAATAACCTTGCACATATTTCGATAGAAAATTTAACTGCAGTGTATACGTCAAAGTATACACTACACTTGATAAAAACATGTTTCATAGAATTAACAGATGAGTAAGTATATCACAAACTGATAAAAATATTATTACATCCTCTCTTTATGCTTGTTATAACTTATGGTTAGGGTTCAATAGTTATGTGGGTGGCTGACTAGAGATGGTCGGCCTGCACCAGGCCCTAGTTGGCAGCGCCGTGCTTCGCGTGCGCCACTCGAAGGGAGTGCGGGCATCGAGGTGACCGCATTGGGGCCAGGGACTTGCCGGTGAATAGCCGGCGGGTCAAAGTCTGTCGGGAAAGCGGTGAATGCGAAAACGAATCCCGCATTCCCGGCAATAGACAAGAAGGAGCATCGTGGGGTTTTTAGTCGGTAAGAGTCCGACATACCCCTTCGCCTCCCCCGGGCGGAGGGTATCCATGAGGATTTTTCCCACGGAATAAAAAAAAAAAAGGTTTCAATAGTTATATAAAAGGAAAAGTCTACACACACATCTAGAAACTACAGCTCAAAAATTATTATACACACTTTCAAATACTCATTTATTTTACGGGCGCACTAACCAGCCGTTTAATTGTGCACGGTGATATATACGTATATTTTTAAAAGGAAATTTTTCCACCATATCAACTCTCATGGAAAGAGCTCATGGCGTGTTGCGATCGTAAATTATTTATTTTGTTTATCACAACTCAGCAGTACACTGAGCATGACAAACGCATTCCATAAATCGAGGCGGAGAGAATGAAAAACGGTGTCACTTTTGGTGAGATTCCCAACTCGACGAAAATGCTGTCAACCCGAAAAAATAATAAACATTTTTTGGTATTAAGTGTAATGATCTAAGGTATTTGCAAAGACTGTTTGGTAAGATTTTCAAAAAATAAGACTGTTTGGCATAAGAACGTACCTACACATTTCTTGAATCTTCTTGACTTGTATTATTAAAGTATTAAATAGTATGTTACTATTTAATAATAAAACGAATTTTTCTTTTCTCCTAGACCAGAGCATGAATTTAACATACATCTACAACTCTTTATAGATCTGAAAATGATAGAGAATTTTCAATCATGAATAGTGCATGCCCATTATAAAGGGAATCCTTTCTTCTGGAGTTCACGTGTATGATGCATGCGCCTTTCTGGTTATATCTACGACGTGCATCGACTTTGTATATTTCGAGGATTTCTTGTGAATTTGTCGTAGCTATTGAATAGAATTCTCGCATTTCCTTTGGTGAATATTAAACGCTGAATAACCAACTCGTTAGATTTATTGGTGGAGTGCAGTATGCAGATCTATACTTTGTTAAATCTACTAATTGACTACGTTACGACGAAGTATGACGTTCTTTGTTAATTTGACAAGGTTACTAGGTAATTGCATATATTTTTGACCCCAGCAATAATTTTGTCTTGAAATATAAGCTATTAATGTGAAAATGTATGTTTATTGCTGTTGTTCATTTTTGTGGATTTAAACCAAAGTGAAATATTCCAGAGAATGCTTCATTATTTTTACAAAGATTGTATTCAGAGTCAGACGATAAATAGACACAGTATTACCTCTTTATCGCTAATTATGTAGACAGAGTCAAGTCACTTAGCTGAATTGTGGGCTAATTGGTGGAATGGAGATTAACAAGAACAGACGCATTATCTATGAATTTATGAAAAAGTAATTTAATGGAATTAATTTAATTAAAAATAATAACAATGACGAGGTGCGGTAAAGCTTATTTCAGCTGGCTACAATACTGAATTTAAAAACAAACTTAATTGAGAGCGAATCAATTATGAAAATTAATTGACCGTGTATCGTACATATACAATGCATATATCGAACGAATTTCGATTACTAACGAAAATATTGACTGATATATAAAGGTCGTTGAAACTAAACTAACATCCATCGTACAATCTTAACTTGTTATGTTTTCATTAACTTCAAGTCCATAGATCCGTAAAGAGTAGACTAAGTACGTCTAATCGTCTGAATGATAACAAAGTCATCAGTTTACTTGTAACTATGGCAACATATAAACAATTTTTTAGCAATCGATTATAAGAATACCGTTGCCTGTTGTGTCACGATTAAAACTTTTACACCTACCAACGAGTAAAACTTAAAAAGCTACATGAAGTACAATGGACAGTTGAAGCACGAAATGTAGTAATGTTGGTATATTTGCGTGGTCTTCTTAATATAAGTCTGTTTTTCAACCTATACATACATACTGCCAGGAATATATCTATACTAATGCTATTGACATCTCGCCTTGAGCGCTGCTCAAGATTCTCCCTCCGAAACAATATATCTATGAACAATGGTAGCCCAATACTCCTGTCAATATTGTTTTACTCAAATTCTTTGAGTCAAGGCTTAAGAGTCGTCTTTACAGCTTTTGTCATCAGAGAGCGAAACATACTTCACAAAGGTTTTCAATTATTTCTTCTTGAAACAAGATGAAAATTATATTACTATATAACGTCTGTAACCCATAAATACTTAATTTGTTTTTAAAAAGAAGCAGAATATAAAGTACATTGTACATATTATATTCAAATAGCTTCTTATTAATGTGATATGAAAATTTAAGAGGAAGGTGACTGACACATACCCAGGTAGGTACATCAAATGCACAGCCCAAACTGTTGAAACTTGAAGCCTGAAATTTTGCATGTAGGTTTTTTATATAACGTAGTGAGCACTAAGAAAGGAGTTTTTGAAAATACCCTATAAGGAGGTAAATTAGGGGATGAAAGTTTGTATGAAACTTTTTATTTCTGCGATGGATTTGCATATGTAAAAATATAGTGGAGCCAACGCTATGTATGAAACACCTATCTTATTATTTTTCAAAATCTGCGCGAGTAAAGCAAGCAACAGCTAGTTTATACATAATCACACAACATGCATCTATTGAGCACTGAATTCTCAAAATTACTTAGTGTTCAGAAATTGAAAGATGACATAAAGTGTTAGCGTTAAATATGATTACACTTACTAAATAGTTTTTAAGGTTAGCGTCAAACCAAATCAAACAAACCTTCGCTTGTACTGTATGTACGTAGTATAGATAAAATATTTTAAAGTATAAACATTTGAAGGCATCACTGAAACCAGTAGATGAATGTTAGCATGATAAATCATTCAAGTATCATTGTAAATCCTTACTTCTGTATTGTAATTGTGGTTTTATATTTTATACAAAGGACGATTTGTATTTCTGTTAAATTTTTGGTTGTTTAAATTTATATTTGACACAAAGATTACTATTTCAAGAGGAGAGTAAAAACTAGTAACATTACAAAACTTAGTTTAGGCAGCGAACCCTTGTCATTGCCACGTCATCGTGACTTAGAGTTGCGTTATGGTAATGACTACGGTCAGGATGCTTTTAGAAATTTAATTGTTTAGTAAGTATTGCGAAAAAAATGAGAATTACACAAACTGAGAAAATAAAAGAAAAAAATGTAAAAATATTACCATATCTATAATGAAGTCCAAACAGGCAAGAAAATACAGGGTGGCCTGCGTCAGTTAATGCTTTTAAAATACTCTAGTTTGTAAGGAATTATGTTAAATAAATACAAAGCTCTGAGCTAAGGTAAATATAAGCTTTGATGTATAAAATCATGGTAAATATTTAGCAGTAGAAAAACCTGGATTTAATTTTTGCGAGTTTTTTTTTGTGTTTGCGTACTGGCGGCAAAGAAAAGTATCGTTTTTGTACTTCGATCAACTATGTACAAGTTTAAAAAAGGAACAGGGCTGAATGCGTTCGATTATTATTTTAATTTAAAAAAATTTAAGTTGAGTCTAATTGTGAAAAATATTATTAAAATAAAATTATGACAATCTATGTATCCAAGTAAGTATAAATAAATATATATATTTTTTAATCTTAGCCATTATAGTAGACTGCAACACTATTTTCTAATAACAAAAAGGTCATATTATTAAAAAAAATCTAATAACAAACACAAAGGTAAAATATACTGAAATCTTTTTTATTAATCTTGCCAAGGATCTGACATTATGTACTTAATCTTAGGATCTAACCAATAACGTACCTAATACTACCTAGGTTTGTTTGAAAAATATTGAGTGAGGGGATTACATGAAGACGTAGATATATTCTGAGGAGCGAGCATCAGAACTAAGGAATGTTTTTGGCGAATAAAGGAGATATTGTGCCAGTCATATTCCTTAATGGAACTGGATGAGTCTAAGAGAAGTGAGGTACATGTTAGATCAGATCATTAATCCATTCTCTTAGATTAAACTGACGTAAAAACTGGAAGACACCGTGTCTTTAATTTAATTTTATTTAATTGCCATTTTTTTTAATTCAATTGTGCGGCTGTTTCAAAGCTCTTATTACTATTTATTTTAAGAAAATTCAATAAATTGGTAAAAGAAGGAAATACACAGCTATGAGTTCTTTTATTTGGAAGTGTTTGTTTATCAGAAGAATATTTCCTTCTGATAAAGAAAAGCTTCCAAATAAAAGATAGTATTGTTAAATTTATCAAAACATACATGAGTCACATTAATATATAAAGTCATTTATTACGAGCGGTATCCGAACTTGGATATTTCTGCTCAAAGACGTCTCAATCAACGATTACACACTTCTTAGATACTTTACATTTTCTTCTATTCAAAAGTTTTACGTATGTACGTATAACATTTCTTAACGTTACGCGAGTTTACTTTTGCAGGTTTACTTTTGCAGGCTTACTTTAATCAGGGGTTTGCTTTGATTCGGCACGTACGAAATTGGGAAACTTATAAGAGTATATCATTACTGGGAGGTAAGTACGGGGAAAAATTAGCTCTTCGTTGCCAACAAGCATTTATCCCTTCCTAAACACTGAGATTAACTATTGATTAGACTCTAATTGAACGAAAAAAGATTTTGTGTTAGTAAGTTTAGGTATTTGTTTGGTTAGGGCCCGTTTAATTATTACATAGCAATTTATTGCAATTATTAACTCTTCCATCCCCTTTGTCATCAAAAGTAAAAACCTTATTTGTGGAAATTCCCAAGAAAATGCGTAACGTTTTCAAACATAGACAATGTATGGATTGCGATACGTGTCACCATTTTGACCTCCAATGTCATTAAAAAAACAAGCAAAGCGAAGACTCCATTCTACTTACGTAATACTTGAATGGCCTCGTTTTGGTATTATTGTTTTTTGCAGCGCAAAGGTAGCTAAAAGTGCTTTTGAAGTCTAATTTCCAAATAATGGTTTTGTTTTGAAGCCAAACAAGCACAAGGATGCGCCAGAGCTCTGTTCATTTCAAATGCATATTAAGATTTCATATAGGTATAGGTTTGTAAAATCATTAGAGTAGCTTCCTGAATTTCACTTTATTTCATTTTACTTTTATAACAAAATCTGTTTCCATTTCCTATTCCGTGAGTGAAAACCCTCAAAAATTTTGACTTATCCATAAAAACAAAAAATCGATAGAATAGTTATTCTGCACGTTTAAAAAAACCAAAGATCGGTAAAAATGCATTACATATTCACGATCGATTCCAACACTATCTTACTAATTAAATTTTCCAATGCTCGGACCTGTTAGCGACCACAAATTGCATAGCGATGTCGGATGACTAATTACAATTGCAGTTGCCAATAAACTTTAGGGCTGTAATTAACGGTAATTGCATACAAATGAATCACGTATACTGACGACCTCTGTGGTGTAAGGGTTAACGAGCTGACCGTTACTCAGGAGGTCTCGGATTCGAACACACTTTCACATTTATAATGTTAGAATAGACCTTTTTTGTAATTAAATAGCTATAATGCCGTCTTAGCTGCAGTATGTATTATTTTTAGAAATTATGTCTAAGTAGGTTATAATTAATAAAATAAAAAATGTATGATGCGTCTAATGTTTAAAGTTTATAATAGTTTAATAGTTTTCATTCATAAAAAATGATACAATTTTACTAAATTCAAATTATTTGTTTGCTCGTCAAACTAAAACTTCTTAATTTGGTCAGATTCATATTGTATGTAACAAGATATACTTTTTAAGTATACTTTTTAGTACTATAGTATTTAAAAAAATATATGTATGTACAAAAAATCATAAACGCTATTTAATTTTATTACTGAGATATATAACTGTTTAAATAAGGAGTAAATTGAACTGAGATTTAATCAAGGGATTCCATTGACATTGGTAGTCAGCAATGACCTTTTTAAAGACCGCACCTTTAATTAGACTGTCCATTTATTTACAACGAAGAGGCAATAAAATAGAATGGGGCTTGGGGACGATCGAGCACAGAATGTGATCGAATCAAAACCAATTTTTAAATGTAATCCTAATATTTTATAACATCTGGTTGTTTGATTTTTATTCTCTACAATTTATTGCTATTACTTAAAATCGTTACAATAACAGTAAGAAGTTATAAATGGATGTATAAAATAAAACGATTTCGTAATGACATGAGCCTGCTGCATGATTTTTAGCCTGCAGCATGAATAGGCCGGCTCGTCCGGGGCAGTACCACACTCCTACAGAAGACTGACGCCTGAATGGCGGCTATCAGCCGCCATGCTGGTTGGCAAGTTGGGCCTCCGGCTCTCCCACTCACCGGACTCATTCGTTTTTCAACAAAAAACCGTCACAAAAGCTAATTAATATAACCAAATTGTTTCTCATCGTAAGTAAAAAAAAAAGTCATGCCCCGAAAAATTAAATAAAACGTACTACACCTTTAATAATGTTCAAAGAATATTTAAATTAATTTCTTCATTTTATTATAACACATAATGGGTTTTGGCTTCTTCAAAGATTATTTTTTTTAATAATTATTAAAAAATTATAAAAATCTATAAATATCAACGGATATTTATAGATTTTTATAACCTTTTTCATTTATTTTGATACTATAAAAGTATTTTATATACTTAAAATTTATGTTTTATATAATTGATACGTTAAAGATTAAATTCCTTTTTAACAAATTAACCAACGGTGAATGTACAATTTGCCAGTGTGGATTTTACGGCCGATATTTTTAAAATAAATATTGAGTGGGACAGTGGCAACTACTGTTGCTTACTTTAAAAATTAAGTCNNTTAAAGACTTAATTTTTAAAGTAAGTTCTTACTCTCTTCTTTAATCAGTCAGCCAAGCGTAATTCTAAGTAATGATGCTATAAAATCGTTATTAAAGATACTGCTCGAAAAATACGTTACCTTTTCCTAAAGGGCTTTAGGCAAAATATCTGGATGCCTTTGCACTGGAGCCAATTGGCTGGAAGCCAACGATTACCATCGTTATGAGTTTGCAAAAAATAATAATAATGTAAATGGCTCAATATGAGTGAGTTCAAGGGCATAGCGACGGACAGTTTAAAAAAAAAGTTATACTACGAAATGTGTTACCATAAGAAAAAATCTAATCTTTTTGCTTAGTAAATTAAAGTGAAAAATATATATTAAAAGGGTTTATGATTGTGCTTAATCCACACTAATATTATAAATGTGATAATTTCACATTTTTGTTGAACTATTAGTTCTTTGTTGCCTATTATTTTGTATTTTTTCCATATTCCATTTCCATTATAAATGTGAAAGTGTGTTTGTTTGTCCGTCTTTTATACGTTAAAATGGAGCAACGGATTAGTGTGATTTTTTATGTGGACATTGTTGAAGGGCTGGAGTGACATAGGCTATTTTTGTATTTTTCTGTCCCCCCTCCAAAATTTGACGCGAGCGAAGCCGCGGACAAAAGCTAGTTTAGAATAAATTAACTTTAATATTATTTCGTTATGTTAATTTACATAACCTAAACTATTTGTCCACCTTTGACAAAATGTTGCATTGGTGTTTGTTCGCCACTTCTCCATTTGCGCTTTAGAAGTGGTGGGAAGATTATTTTTATGTAAATTATTGACGTCAATCATTACTTAAATTAAAACGAAGAAATGAACGAATTGACGATTCAGAAGTGCTACATTCTAGTCTATTTAAATAAAAATATTTTGACTTTGACTTTTAACTTTGAAATAGAAATTAATCGTCAATATCATACCTATATAATATTAATCAAATTCACAATAACCAAATTGACGATTCAGATGTTATTTCTTCAATTACATTATTATATCAAGAACCGATGATGATTCAAAAATGCCAATATTTGGCCTACTTGAATAAAAAACTTTTGATTTTGATTTTGACCGGAAATATATCAAGGAATATCTGCAAAATAAAAAATATCTAAAATTAAATGTTAAATTTTCACTATTCCTTAAATTCGGTTTCCTTAAGCATATAGAGTTTTCTTCTGAGAAATCCTAAGTTTCTCAAATTCGATTAAGAATCGAAACCGCCAATTGATCTTTAACCATGGAATTTTTCCAATTTGAATAAACCCGAACAGCTCGGTAATGTTGCGGTCGTGACCCAAAGTCAATACATCTAAAAATGCCATGAATTTCCAATATTAACTTAAAGAAAGTTGAGAATGTTGTGATAACGGCTTTATTTTTGACTTTGTCTTGTTTAAGAGTATGGCAACTAGGTTAGTCGAAAATATAATTTTACCAAATCTGTCTTTTAGCATAATATTTAGTTTAAAATTAGGTTTAAAAGAGTTATTAAGATTGAAAGAAAAACAAGAATATAGAACCCCACTTTATATAGGTAAATAAAATATAGCTTTTCTGTGAAATGTACCCCAAAAATGGCTGTGGGTTATTGTAAGCTCGCTTCTCCCGGTTAATAAGTCAGTTATATCAGTTTCAATAAATCATGTTTACTTTAACACAAAACACATTCAGTTCCTTGAATCCTTGGATCGGATTCCCCATATTATTGTTCTAAATTTGAAGCTGCAGTGTTGTTAAGTATCATTTAAGAATGTTCTTCTTAATTACGTCGGTTAGTCAACTAAGTTTTAATAAGTAACTTGCTTTTATTTCACTTGAATTAATGACAATTTCGTATGTAAACAGTCACTTAGAATGTTAGAGTCTGGATTAGGGGGAATAAAGGAATATTTACGGCGTACTTTCTGGCCGTCATAAACTTAATCTTATAATCTTGTTTTAGTATACGATCGTATACTTTATAACTCTCAACTTATAAATAAGGTGTTTCCGACTATTTTTATCTTCTGTGTCGATGGCGAAGGTAGCCAATGAGCGAAATGTCTAAGAAGACAGACATTACTTTTTATATACACCGATATTAATTTAATTTAAAAACTTAAAAAAAAAGTATAAAGAAAGTAATACTCTCTGTAACACGCTTGTAAAAAAAGTTTGTAAACAATATATTGATGTTATTATATATTTTACTAGCATTTGTCCGAGTCTCGCTCTCGCATACTATCTAAACATAAAAATCAAACTAATCCGTACTCTAAAACATCGAAAACAGTATTAAATTCCATCTAGCGTATGTGTGTACATACATATGTATATTCAGACAAACTAAAAAAATAGTTTTGGCCTCTATAGGTCCTAAAAATACATGCACATACTTAGCTCAGTACAGTTTTAGTATAAAAATACACTGTGCTACAAAAATTTACAGTCTTGTGATATATTTTACTGAAAAGCGATCACTACTTTATGTTATTAATTTAAATGCATATCTAGACGAGTTACATATTACTCGTACTCTCTCGAAGCAAACAAAGTTAAGAGAGGGAAAAATTTATTAGTCTTTATACGAAAAACTTCCACGTTGAAATATAATCGCAGCCTTCAAGATATATTTTCTCTCATTAAAAGGAATAGGTAGCCGATTTTTTGGACAATACATTGTGCTTGACAGGAAAATGGACTGTATTGTTGTCAAAAATGTCACTGATGGATAGCCCTACCCTCATTTTGTTTAATTTTAGGTTACCTGTTAGTATCTACAATTCTTATATGAACTCGTGTATTTATTTAGTAACCTTTTTAAGCTTCTGCGCTAGTCTGGAAGCGAAGAAAAATGTAGAATGTGTCAGATGTTTCTAGCAAACTGTCATTTAGGGTGTTGAATTGCAAACATTAAAATGTTTTTAGTATTAGGAAACTATGTATTTTTTATTGTTAAGAATTTTTATTTTTCCCATTCCCATCTTGTACAATCTCTCAATCACGTTTCGTTTGTCACCTGTCAGACACGGCATCAAGAACTCGTGGATTTTAATTATCACTAGCTTCCAGCTACAGATCGCTACAAAGGCTACATTCTTCAACTTTACTACGGTCCTCACATACTTCGTTCCTTTTCTCCACATTCATCATTCTTTTGATATACGCTCGTCGGTTAAGGGACTTCTGACTATAATTATATACATACCTCGTATGTTCATAAGT